>JAGVSQ010001871.1:0-26965 GCA_022683975.1 Rhyacophila evoluta | reverse complement strand
CATACAGACCAATATTAGCCAGAGCGGCAGAGTTATCAATAAGACCACGCATAATATATATATAAATAATACATGATTCGAAGTGAACCTGAATGATATACATTTAGTTTGTATATGCCATTAATCAAAGATCTTGAATGCGTCTATGATTAGAACACACTTGCAGAGAAAATCAGGATAACTCATTAATTAATAATATGATTTAGATAATCCACCATTGATCGGACGGCCGTTCAATAAAACACTAATGCTGCAGTGTGTCACAATACGTAAATTATTTAGTAGAAAAATAAATAAAAATACTATTCATATCTCTCAACCCAGCCCCGTACACTTGTAGAATGTAGAGTAAAGTACTGAACGCGCTATCGCATTGTATGTCGGAAGAAGACATAGGAAATCTATTTCGGGAGGCGATCGCTGAAGGAATGACTAGTAAAAAGAATATTTTTTCCAACGAGAATGAAAGGGATCACTTTTTATCGCAAAGCACTTTATTCGTGCAACAGTACTGCTTTTAAAACAGACATAATGTTTGTCGATACATTGATTATTATTAACATCTACAAAAGTAACTAACCAGTGCTGTGAGATCAATGAACTATTAAATAAGATTGGGTGATGTTCATCTTAATAGTTTAAGCCGTTAGTATTGCTATAACAAAAATTATTAAACTCTTATTTTGTAAGGTACGTTCAATTTACGAAACGAAACCTTCTAATAATACATTGAGGTTGAAATGGAAAAACGAATTATATTTGTCGCATGATACATATTATTTATTGTTAACGTTCGTTCACGTATTGCTTAACTATGTTAACATATACGAGTGAGCCTCGGTACAAGATCACGGGTTCAAATTCTGAAGCTGCATAAAAATCAGAAATGGATTCAATAGCTCAAATCCTTTGAAAAACTATTTTAATAAACCATCACGTTCTGTTTGTACTACAAATTCAAAGTGAACGTATTGTGATAATAGTAACACATTTGCTTATAATATCGTATTGAATTATCAACTCCTGAAGACGAAATTAAGTCTTTCATTATTGTATAATTTGTTTGAATGAAGGAATTTTTATTATTCAATAGATTAAATATGCCACGAAGTTCCACAACTAAATAGATACATAATTCATAAGAAAGTTTGTGTCGTTGAACAATCAGCGCTGTTCTGTTATCAGTATAAGGAAAACCTCAGACGATGCGTGAATTCTTTCAATGTACTAACGACAAACCAATCCATTCGAAGATAGAAAATCTGATGTTAGACCCACTGAATACTGCCAATATTCGCACGCATCAACACCAAAAATGTAAAATAAACCAAATTATACATATCTTAACATTTAATGTCTCAAGCATTATAGTAAATTAATTATTATTTTCTAAAATTCCAGAAACCCTATTGCAAGACTTGTAAGTTGACCAAAAATAATCTTGGGTATGGTTACATCCATTTAATAGCTATTATATATGTCAATAGACTGGAATATACTAAATTCTTATTACAATTAATTTATTAGAGCCTCGCTAATTGTTATGATTTGAATTGCAGATCTAAATGTCAATGAACAAAAGGCCTGCGACACTTACGAAAGGGTTGGTACAGCCCAACATGAAAATGTAGATATAGTCGTTACTTTGGTATCGATATTTTTTATGTAATGTCGATATTTTGAAATACTTGGAATGGAAAAGATTTTTTTTAATGCTTTCTTTTCGCAAATGTACACTCATACTAGAAGATATCGGTCTTTACAATTTTTACACATTTGGTTAATTGGTATACATATTTAATAATTGTATATATCGTAATTTATTGTATTATACAACGCAACAGTTAAAATTCCTGTTCCAATTTTGTGTATTATGACGGAGCATATGGATATCTTAAATAGTATGGTAAAAACTTGATAGATTATTTTCACGAAGATGGTTTACTAACCGCCTGCTTAAATGCATTGGCTATCAATTCAACTACTGAGTCATGATTTATAAAATGTATGATTTTCTACTAGAACTAGAAATAAAATTTTAATTAGTTGGTTACTTTAATAGTAATTCCATACCTAAGATCTTATAAAGCTTTTCCTAGGCCCTAGGGCATTCTTGACACTTTAAAATGGGCATTGCGTATGGTATAGTATATACCCGCCTAATATTATGAGTGAAATGGTTAGAATAATGATAATAATCTATTAGAGAGATGATTTGCGTCTAATGGGCAAAAATAATATATCTTGCACTCTGAATTATTCATTCCATTTAATAGATCGACTTAATACCAGTATCAATATGAAGTACAGATACTTTTATTGGTATAGGACATCTCTATTGAAGAAGAAGGCCGAAGGCAATACTAATAATGCTTAATCATTGTTCGTATAATATTTGTGAATTGAGATTGTGCAAGTGTTTGGATATGACTGGAATGATAAATGAGTACGGAGGCAATTGGTCACTTTGTTACAATCCTTGCGATGGTCTCGCTACAAACTACTAGGACGTAAATTTCCAATTAGATACGCACGTACCATTACTATTTGTTATTTTTATAAAACAATTTTGTTAAATTAGTAGTAAGTGTGGGTTATACGTGGATGTTATTTGTTCCGCCAACGATCCTTGAGTGAGTTTCTTAATTCAAAATAACGAGGTTTGAATTTTGTATACTTCCATTCGAATCCTTATTCACTGACCGGATTTTTCTTTTCAACATCTTCGGGCTGTATATACACGAGTAATGTTAAGTGTTTATTGCAAAAAAACTTTGACCTACACCAATGGAGCATGTCGATCAATACAATGTGATGATATATCGACGGATTTTTTTCACAAGAATCGATTGTCAATCAGTTCTGCGTCTTTGAATTGAAAAAAAACACTCATGCAGCCGCGGGATTTAAACTCGCGATCTCCGACACTTACCAATCACTTACAATAAATTTATTACCGGTATTTAAAATAGTTAACTAAACCGCTTACTGTTGTGAGGTTAATATTGATTATAGGAAAAATCGTACTTAGGGATTGGTGGATAAAACTATTATTTAATATCGCCGCGCACTCGACACGTTTATGATAAAATAGCAATGTAAAATAAATATTTACATTGAATTTTATAGGCGCGCATAAAGTTATTGAACTATTTCTCGTTCGCGGTTACTTATGATTTGTTCCGACATGCGTGCTGTAACTTAGGATTCTGCCATTCCAGCCAAGATTGATATAAATATCAATAACTTACCAGATGAGGCGAGATCATGAGTCATATTTTTATTCTAAAATTTAAAACCACTCTTCCAAGGCGTATGGCAGAGGGTGTATACAATAAAATCGCTAAGTGGATTAATATAACGCACCTGAGTGACAGAGAGTTCATTAAAACGGATATTGTTTTATAATTTCTTTAAATAGAATCATTATACTGTTACGGTAGGGCCGACTACCATGAATTTCAATATTTTTCATTATTTTTTATAGGTAACCACATACTCTTTTTACCTATATGTTATGTGTATAATATATTCGTGTAAATTACATAAATTAGTATGCATAATCGTCTCTTACATTTTAATACTATATTTTGACATCACTAAATTTAATTTGTAATTTATGCAACATGAAAAATACGTGAAATTAAATTTTATTGTGTTAAGCTGTTTATTAAATTTAATCCTTCCTCATAGTAATGGGTCCACTTTACAGGATATCATTCGAGTCGAAATATTATTACGTGCATATTATTGTGCACTTTATCCTGTCGACAAAAACTACACACAAATACAGCATCTTGTCATAATATTTCGTTGTGTGTCGTTCGTTTGCCAATGATGAATTTTTAATACATCTTAATGTTATAAACATATAACTGTCTAAAAAAGAACACTTCCATATAAATTTACATGTAAATATAGACACAGATAAATTTTAATTAAGAATCGATTTTCATGAGCTACTCTCATTCGATTTTTTTTTCCAATGTCCGCTCTATTAGTAAAGCTTATGGATTTGCACAGTGAAGTATATGTTTTGATAGATTATTTTTTACGATAGTAGGTTGTCAGACAATAGGCATTCTAGTCTTGCATTTTCAGATTTTTTTAAATCCAGTAGATGTGGGAATCAAACCCACACTCCCATAATACGAGACGAGCACACTGCTATATATCTATGCTGTCCGGGAGCACTCGATAGAAGGCATACATTATAGATTACTTTTCCAAAAGAAAATCCTAGTAGCTCGGCGATAAATCTAGCAAAAAATTTAAATTTATGTTACTGTATTCTGATTTGAAGCCCTGTTTTATATACCAAACCAGCCTGGGTGATTTTTTCACGCGAGAATATCCTGCTATTAATTTTAGGAAAAGTATGATCACTGCGAAGAAAGCTCGCAGAGAAAATAAAGGCATAGGTACGTTTTGTAGGTCAACTTTTAAGAAAAATCTTGATGAAAAATCATTAAAATATCTCCAGACTGTGGCGCCGCGTAATATAGCGGAAATGGTAATTTATTTGCTTGTATTACAATATAATTATATATGATTTTTGTAGATGAAGTTATATTTATGTTAACTAATTTACGCGCTTGTAAGGCACCGTATTGCAAAGCAAGTAGACGCCGCCCATTATAATAAAATTAACAGTGCGGTAACCTAACCATGCAAGAAGTTCGCAGGCAGGTCGGCTTGATCCTTGGAGTCTTCGCGGTCTGTTGATCACGCTGCGCAGAACCGAGCTCTGCTTGCAACAAACAGTTCTTCTGTTCACACCGATTTCATTTCAATATACCATTCGCAAATACGTCCAACGAACACACACGTAGTAGTAACAAGTAGAATACCATATCGGACTATATCTACAAGCTACGTGAATCACTGGTCACGGATGGTGAACTATGATGCATCAATTGAATGTGCGTGCGTATCTTATACCATACACTACCTAAAATCTAATTTAGCTAAAGTTTCCAAAACAAATAAGAACCTAATACCGCGGGGAGGATAGCAGAGCGACCGCGTCAAAGCGACCGTTACAGAGATGCAAAATAGCTATAAATAGGTGAGTGAGCAAGTGAGCAAGTTCGGCAGCTCCACAGTCACAACAACTCGCCCACTTGCCCACTCACATATTCACAGCTAGTTTTCATCTCTTTTTTCGTGGTCTTGTCACCGTCGCTCTGTCGCCGCGACATCTATCATGCCTGCGGCCTAAAACAGCTATTTTTATATTTTGAATTTTCATACAGTTGTCGAAGTCATTTTTAAATTGTATTAATTGTTATATTTTTTTAAAGACTTACACAATACGAAAACTACCAAATGAGTTCAGAGTATTAACGTAAAAGGATGATTTATAATATGTATAAAGTATTTGCATTTAACTTGTTATATAATGACAATAATAAAAAAACAAAAAAAAAAACACTGGAGCCAAATTAAGCCCGCAGGGCGTAAAACAGACTCTAACGAGATTTCAACCTGTTTTTACCGCTCTATACCGACACAAACCACCCCCATTAAAAAATGAAGTGACCATTAAACTCCGGTTGATTGTTTAAAATAATTTTAACTAAAACGTAACGACCTTGTGTCAAGTCATTCAGCTTTATATCGTGAAATATGTTAAAGCAATACCAAAAAATAAAATCAGTGAAAGTGTTCATTGAATACTTAAATTAAATTTAGAGCAAATACTCGATACAAGCAATTCGGTACGACAATTACAGTAATAAAGCCCTGATGGCAACAGACCATAAGGTCGAGGCCACAACAGAAATAAGTGACGACAGTCGAACATAACTATTGATATAAATTTGATTGTCAAGCGAGTAAAAATATTGGAATTGAAATCGATATTGAAATTTATATCAGCTGTCAATACTCATCGTATCATATATATAACATAACTATTATGCTTCAAGTATATTACATCACATTCTAGATGCACAGTTAAAATTACATTTGCGTGGTATAATTTTAGTGTATATGACGTTAACCATACAGACCATAAAGTAAATGAATTCCACACAAAAAAATATTATAAACCTGGAACGATTCCATTCGTTATCTATCATGTTATGAATTATTATTTATAGGGGACAAAAAAAACTAAAAGACGAAGATCAAAGCTGCTCTAGTCAAAGTCTAGCAGCGTACTGATAAATTACCATATTAATCGACAAGACATACTAATTTCTCGTATATGTACATCCACTTTCCTGTTGACCATTTATCACGTCTCCGCACCCGTTTTGCGAGCGTATACTTTGGCGTAAATACGGTAAAGCCAATAGTGTCTTAATATCATGATCGGCGCAGACTAGAGCGTGCCTAACTTTTATTCTAAGTCTTCAATGTAAATTTTTTTTTATACCATGCTCGCTCCAAACGTGGAGCATATGGATCTACACAGGTTGAAGATATCCACTTCGAAAGAGGAGCATATGGACCTCCGCAATGTGAAGACGTCTTGATAGATTATTTTGCACGAGAATTGTTTGTCAGACAATTACTCAACCCAATGGGCATCCAGTCCTGCATTTTCGGATTTTTAAAATCCGACAGATGGGGAATCGTACCCGCATTCCCCGGATTGTCAGGCGCGCACGCTACAAACTTCGCTACCAGGGAGACATGCTTATTAATGATTAATAAAATGTTATTTTTAAGGAAATGAAATGGTATTATAACAATAAACGAGTATTACCTTGGAAAGCAAAATCAATGAAATAATTGTACAATTACTAATAACATACAATAATTACAATGTGCGCTGATCCGATCTATGCTGACCTATGAATCTGAGAATTGAACTCTTACCAATGCTGGAAAGCGCTTGATTAATACGTTTTAAGGGATACAGCCAGAAACAATAAGGAAATTAAAGATGTGAATATATTTCCATATGTTTAATGTCGGAAGAATCTGAAAGGCAGGCCACGTAAGAAGGACGGACAGTGCTCGGCCGCCAGGATGTATCTTGGGTAGTATAGAAAGTGTCGACATCTGATATCGGCGCGGGATAAAAAAAGATTTATGCAACTGACAACTATCCTTTGGATCGCTGAAGCTAACAATGATGATGAGTCAGTACTTCAAATACCGACTGAAAACTTGAAGTTTGAGCACGGGCATCTTGCTGTCCTCTCCACCATCTGTCACGTCTCCATATCCATAGCGAATGTGAGAGACGCTTGTTGAAGAAGAAGCATCAGAAAGGGACCTCCCCAAGACCTTATATATATATAGTTATAGAAAACCTTATACAAATCACAATGGCCAACCAGTCCGACAAATTTTCGAAACGGAACGCTCCCGTATGATGTAATTATATAAGACCTAGCTGACGCAACTTGCATACAAAACCACCGTGGTCGGCTAAAACTTGAGAATATCGATGGCTCAATCTGCAAACTAGCCAACTCCATTTGCGTCAAATGTCCAGGAACAACAAAAAAATTGTGAAAGTGAATGTGTATGTTATTGCATGGAGTTGGTCGGCGTCTGCGGGTGATTTTACATATTTGAAGTTATTTGTGAATTGTGTGCGTTCTGCGTGTGATAAAAAAATTGGCTATGGGTGGAGTAAGCTGATTTGCAAATTAAATCATCCATATGTTTTCCTGCCGTTACGAGAAGGTGCTCCGCCGTTTCTGGGAGGCATGTATCGCATCGTCGTATACTACAATACACACCAATCTCATATAAAAAAAAAACTAGAAATAACCCAAAATAAAAGATTTGTAGATAATTTTATATATAAAACGGGAGGTGTATTACGGCTTATTATAATTATTGACAAGTGTTTAATTTGAGTTGTGATGTTGGCTGAGTAGCTCACAGATGTGGGCAAAGGTTAAGTGTAAGAGACGCACTCTTCTCGTACAGATTGTGGCGGCTGATAGATGTGGCTCACGGAATGGCATCTAAGTCACCGTGGAGCCGACGATTTTATTATTCACAGCATGTTGAAACAAAATATCCGGCGAGTGGCACATCGATATGTGATCATGATAGGCGATATTACTACGTAATATATTTTATGACGAAAAATAAAGTGCGAATA
Source organism: Rhyacophila evoluta (assembly GCA_022683975.1). NCBI lineage: Eukaryota > Metazoa > Arthropoda > Insecta > Trichoptera > Rhyacophilidae > Rhyacophila > Rhyacophila evoluta. The sequence continues at coordinate 18,891 of JAGVSQ010001871.1, read as the reverse complement.
TATCCCTTGGCGGTATCAAAATTCAATACTTGCGATGAATCGACCCTCAATTTAATATATCACACGTGTCAAGTGACGTGACAGTACGACGCCAAGAAATAAATGCCTACGGATCAAATGTGTAAATACCAATAGAGCGTCTTCGCTGTAGAGGAATTTACTAAGAAATAAATAAAAGAGTGAGGGTTTGATAAGGATCAATCACTAACAAGAAATAGGAGGGAAGTAAAAGGCGAGTATGAGCGGAAAACAGTCTACTTGTTTCATACCTATCATCACCTGCACGGGAATTTACAATTTCTTGATACCGACATTTTTATGTTGAGTTGAAGACATAACAGTTAAAAATTTGCTTCCCTGGAATTATCGACTGTTATTCATAACAGAGCTCCACAAATTGTGCGAAATTTGTGGTCTTGTTAGTTTTGTGACTGCCGAAGTAGATATCGACAAAACGTATCAACTTGTAGAATTATCATATGGACCAGAGTGAGCTGAACCAGCTATCCACAAAACTTGCCCATCCATAGAATTAAAATGCAATATGATTAATGAACTTTTATAGCAAAGAATTGCAATTGTTTGATTGAACAAAAATAATATCACGAGATTTTTCTTATATTTTACTTCATTTTTATAAACTTCTAGAGAAAAAAGATTTCAATCTAGATAATAAGTCCCATGATGATCCAGAAGAGTTGTAATACATTGTAAAAAATATGACAAAACAAACTAGAATCATAAGAAAACAGTCCTTTAGGGACACGTAGCCCGCGGTATTGAGCCGCATCCAAATCATAATGTGTTCAACACATCCATAAACAATAAAAATCATTGGGACCCACTTTGCGATGAGATCTTTCGACATAAAGAAACAAAGAAAATTTCATGCGAAAAACTTAAATAGTACAATAAAATCGGAAATAAATTAAGTATCTTTGATACTATGATACATCTAAAACCCGTCAACATATTGGCAGTTGGTTCTCTGCGAGTTGTTTTTGCATGATCATTTTCGAAGTGTATTTTTTTCATACAAACACAAATGATTTGATTGATGCTTCATTATGTTGGTAAAAACAATATGATTAATTCTTTATTTTCGTGATGGTACTTATTTAGAACTTACTTACATGCAATCTATATAGATGTTTAGTTATATTACACTGGACTCCCTTTTTACACGATAAATACGAATACATATGAATACCGTGTACAAAATACACTCAAATGAAAAATAATGATGGATATGTTTCCTTGTAAAAAAATCAATGGATATCAAGAAATAAAATTCATTACTATTTATTATATTTTAATTTTATTAAGATAATTCTTATAGATATTGGGCTTAAGCAACAAAACAATGGTAGCAACGTGTAATTTCGAAACCTTGTAAAAAGAGAGTCCAATGCATATTTTGAGATAAAAACCATCACTTTGCCTTAGATTGTTTACGACAAAGATTACTTGAATAGAGTCAGCAATGATTTGGTGATAATTCATGATAATTAATAAAAAACGCAAGAAAAAACACAAAAGAGACAACTATTTTAATATTTCGAGATTAAGATTGAAATGACGATATATCCATGAATTGGAGAAAGTGATTTATACTTATGGATGAGGAATTGACATTTTTATATTCAGACTTGATATACGGTTACGGAGAACAAAAGCATACCATGTTTAATTAGATTTCGAGAACATGTCACCGTTTTAGTATAAGCATCCGATGTGTGTCTAAATTGTATCTAAATAATTTAAATTTAATCTTCACTATTTATACATCAAAACGGAATCAATACACTCCGCCACCGCGTTTCATTTAAAATTTCTCCACCACCACCTGTCATATTACGTAATAAAAATAATTAAGTACCCTTTTCATAGCTTTGCTATGTAAAACTATCATAAATTTATTACGGCGAGAAAAGATATTTGAAAACTACTTAAATTTGCACAAAAAGTGGTTTCTAACTTTTGTACCAGAAAAAAATGATAAAAACAGAACCTTGACATTCCCATGAGTATTGAATGCCATTTCGAACAACGTTTATTACGTATTTACGAGCTTTTACTACTGTTTGAAATACACTTTAGTACCTATTCTAACGATAACGTAACGGAAAAAAAATATATGACACCATAAAATTTTGATAGAAGAGTTATAACATACGATAACAATATGGGTTCAATTAATTATTATACATACTGCAATACTTTGATATAACTGACTTCAGATATAACGAAAAAAACATCCGTAATGGAGAGGAAGTGCAAACATCGGAAATTCATTGGAGGAAATTGCTTGATGGCCATGGTGCAAACATAGATTTAGAAGGGTTAGAAGTTCCTGATTTTAGTAGAGAAATAAAGAATAATTATAGAGAAGAATTACCCGAAAAAAATGTTCTACAGGGGTGGTCTATAACATTTTCGTAATTTTAGTCAGTTAATATAGAACATCATACTTCGAAAGTGCAAACAAACTTGATTTTTTATAGGATCTAAAATGGAATTAGAAAATTGATGTTTGTAAATATAACGGACTTTTGGCTTAAACGGACGCCCCTTCGCCTGCATTAGTCCGCTATATTGTTCTACTTAACAATTTGTGTCTTAATTTCAGCAGTTGATTTTCCACTAAAATATGTACGAGCTCTGTCGATCTACAAATTAACTACCAAAAGCTTGAGCGGTTAACTAAACACCGAGCATTTAAAAATACCTTAACTCAAAGTTTATGATATTATGCACAGTCAACACTACACTACTATCAATATTTTCTTTGATTTGTTAGTGTTGTCAACACAAAGAAGGATTTTCCAAAATAACGTCGATAACTGTTTCGTTTATGATATTACTATCAAGGATACAGTTACCATAGTTTGATAAGAGCTTTGCAACTGAAATAAATACGGATAAAGCTAATAGACCAGTAAATTGAGCTAATTGATACACGAGAAAATTAATCTGTCAAGACATGTCTTCACCCTGCGATGATCCATGTACTCTACTTTCGGAGCGAAAATGGTATCAAATATAATTATTAGACTTTTGTAATATGGATTTCTACTAAATAAGTCGTATTTCATTTAATATCTAAATGTCCATCTTGATCACTGAAGTATTGAAGATTGGATTGTTATATGGATAGACAAATATTCTTAATACACTATAGTGCTATATAATTCGTGTTCAGACTTTTATTCAAATTCCTAATTATAATATATATAATTTATGTTAACTATAATCAGCGGCAATAAGTTTTTGAAGGTCTTTTCTAGCTCAGTAGACTTTTGCCAATCTTCTGTTATTTAGCGGAACTTCCGCCAAAATTAATTAAATCGCAAATCAGGCGGTCCTAAGGCCATTCGGGGACGTTTTATTAGCCAGTAAAACTTGTAAAAAATGTGTAATTTGTTTTTTACAGACCATTATTTATATATATTATACATATTTCGAAGTCTTAAGTTACACATGCGTATGACTACAAACTGAGTGTCCAGGCTGTAAAACCATCGAACAATCGACATGACTATCAATATAAATCATAATATTATTGTGTTGTTGATATAAAATAGCATTAACTGGACTATCTTTTTACACGGTGGATACGTTCCACGAAATACCGTGTTAAAAAGTATACTAAAATAGAAAAGGTGGATAGGTTTCCTTGTATAAAAATAAATGGATACCAAAAAAATAAATTCCTTATTTTTTATGGTATTGTAATTTTATTAAAAAAAAAACTTTTGTTTAAATCGTAAAAAAGATTCGCTATCAGACAATAGACGAACCCGTTTACGCACATTTGGTACGACATCGCTTTTATCACTTGAGGTATCCAGACCATGTGTAATATATTTTTTTTTAATTTCGGATTTACTGGATTGAATGAAAAAAATGTAGCACCGTGTTATGACAAATCCGTGTCAAAACCGAGCCAGAGAATTTTATATTCTTTATACCAAGTTGAGATATTATTCTTGCCCATAATTGTGACTACTATTTGTTGGAACGGTTTGATCCCAATCATAATTTGTTGCAAACTTTAATAAATTAATATAAAGTATAATATGTATATTATAGTTTCGTGGTTTGATATTTTGTATGTTATCAAGCTCGGTCTGCAGTTGTTGTCAAAAAATGAAATTTAACATTAATTATAAAAAATATTTTTCAAATATATTGGAATGAACATGGAAAAAATACAACCGATTATTTTTTAAATTGATAACAAATATGACATGTGCGTTGAAAAAAAATCTCTAAATAGTTGAATAATTCCATACCATAATACGTCTAAGAAAGGCAATTTTTATTTCAGATGTGAAATGGCCAGTGGAAAATAGGGAAAGTCGTATAAAAAATGGGCAATAGACTGAAGCGAAACCGTGAAAAATGGGACTACGCGATGAGGGCATCATTTCTAATATACCGAGGTAAATCGCAGCGGAAAAGTCGTTTCCTGCTGCCTTTTATCATTCATTATTGTTTGTTTATACTAATACCTAATGTCTGCGAAGATGAAAAAAATTATCAGTCCGTGAAAAGTCCGTGAAGCTTCTTCCTGCAATACAAATCGCTTCGTTGAGTTTTCCGGGATAAGCCCTCCATTCAGAGACATTTCCCCGGTCTAGCACTTAGCAAACTCAGACTCGAGTGAATTACAAAGATACATGATTTCAAATACACACTTTATGCGACATTTAATACATTTCATCATTCACAATCTCACTGTATCTAGATAGTTTTGAAGAGAATTCGCATTTTTTAATTTACATATATTAGATGACTATAGTAGTATTTTAAAATAAAGTATTGGCATACACCTTAGGTGCACATTATTACTGATGTTGAGATTTCCGTTCATTTAAAATAATGAGGGTAAGAATACTTTGAAGTTACGATGCAAAAATAATACATTTAGCGCTAACCATAAAAAGTATTGTATATATATACGTATGAACCGTGTTGACAGAATTAAAAAGGGATACTTTTAAGCTGTGTGGAGATAAATGGAGAGAGATGCCAGAAGGACGGTCGTAAAGTTGGTCATCGACCTGGATGAATCGTCGAGTAAAGAAAGAAGAATAACAATCACAGTAATATAGTGATTATGTTATTTTATAACAAATTTCGCAATTGTTATAACTTCGTAATAATAAAAAATATACAACCGTCATAACCTTACTATTATTGCTATGGTTATAATAGCTATATTATTTGACGATAAAACAAATCTACAGTAATTACGGCTAAATTGGCATTATTACGAAATGCATTATTTAAAATTTTAATAAACACCTAACAAACATTTAAACTCATATAAGTAACGTCAAACGTCATCCACTACCCATCATCTTCTACAATTTATATTTTATAATATCCACACTTCTTCATTTTTTCACAGCCGATCCGGTTCTTCCACAATCTGCTTCCGACAATTATATTTGGAATCAAAAAGTCTGAAATGTTCTTGACATTAATTGATCATCGCATTTCTAGAACTGGAAAAATGAAGGTTCAAACTTGTTCCTATCATATTCCTTAAAATGTTAATATTGTAAAGATGAAAGATATTCTGTTATTGAATTCCTTTTGTACTTCCCGCTGTCACATGATGATCAGATTTCCAATAAAACGTATTTTTAATTAATATTAAGTGTGGTCTGCGCGTATTGTTTCACCGATGCAATTGTCCGAGGCTATATATCATTTGTAACATCCTCATTACGCGACTATTAAAAATGCCTTGACAATGGGCATATCAATATGTATACGTACCAAGGTAAGAAACTAATTTGGGCCCATTTACAAACTCGTAGTAAAATTCAAATTGACATCTGTTTCGTAATTCAACTTTAACATCAAAACATGAATGGAACCAGAATCATAACGAACATGCAGACCGAAAGAGCAACGTTTAAATTATAAATTAATTACTTGCGTAGGTATATTACATACGTAAGTGTATAGTCACGGCCATATTGATGTAACAGTGTTATGTGACGATTGAAATACATACAAATATTTGTATCTGGTCATTGATTCGTACTATTTTTTATTATTAACACGGTGCTTTTATCTCCAAGCGCTATCAGTTTGATCTTATAAAATCTCCTATTTGTTCATATGACGAAATGAAACAATGCATGCTACGCCACGTTATACGAACATATCGATGGTGGTAAGATGTGATGGGCGGTGGAAGGGAAGTCAATAGTAATAGAGTGAGCTAAAATGATGTTATTACTATAGCGCCATAACTCGAGTGGCATTCTGCTTCCTCGTATTATAGAATGCTTTGCGCCATGTTTCCCCACGTAAAATAGCAGAACCCTAGTGGCTCTAATTTTTGTGTGTCTGATCTACCATCCTCACGGACAATGTGTTCAGTTTCTCGGTGACGGTCAATCTTGATTATGCATGACTCACCATATCGGTTGTATAATTCATATTTCTGGCGATTACATGTAATATCTATCTAACAAATCGAACCAATACTAGAAAATTGAATGGTGGAATATTTTGTTGAATTTCGATTCGTTTAATTATGTATATATTATACGTATTTGCATTTGTGAGCTATATTGGAATTAGTTAGGAATATTTATTTTTATTTAATATTTTTAATAAAATTAAAATGATCACCCTGTATTCGGTGAACGCACTCTGCGTCTTTCCTGTTCATTAAAAACAATGGCTGGTATAATATTATATTCATAATTTAACACTTTGTTCACAACGCAATTCCGTAAATAATTGGTACAATCAATTAAGTACAATGATTTGTAACGATGATTGTACCCAGCGACACTCAACATTTATCGTACAACGGCTATAAGAATAATATGTGAATTGATACAGTATTTCTTGAAACGATTGACCTTCCTGTGAATAATGATTATAACAAAAATTAACGAAGAACTTATAAAAACGTAAGCATATAACTAATGAAAATATCATAGAATGTGTATCGTTTAGATAGAATTACCCAGGTTGGTTCGATCATCCGAAATGATTGCAACGGTTCACAAGAATGAACTTTTTAACTTTTCAAAAAAAAGATACGGCGTCATATGGCGAGCGGATCTTGCCACATAATTACCCGGTCAAAATAAAAAAAATATTTGTTAACTTCAGCTCACTTGAGAGAGTGTTAACCTAAGCTTTTGGCAATCAGAATCTACTCCAATGAGAGTTCCGTCGAACAAAGTAAAACATTTCCCGATATCAAAGCTCCGGAAAACATCTGATTAAGACAAGGTCTAAGGACGGAGCTGCTGTATGGGGGGCACATTTAGTAGCATACAAAATAATTCAAACGTTATGAGGACCAGGGGAAGTGTACGTTGAAACAATTACCTCATGGTCCGTTTTTAATATTTTATCAAGGCACCTGGGAATCATGGACGAAGCATAAAATTATTTCCATGGCATGATAAAAGTATATAAACTAGTACGTAGAATCGCGATGAGCAATTTGCATACAAACAAATCTCATGGAGGGGAAAAAAAATGTCAAGACATGTATATACTCTATTTCTGGAGTGGACATCTTCACACCCTGTAAATTTATATTGTACTCTACTTTCGGAGCAGACGTAGTAAAAAATGTATTTCATATAAGCATTGTTTTCATGTGCGATGCAGATTTGAAATCAAGTAAGAATAATATTTTCCTTTTAATGTCGTCGTTGAATTATATTTTATACCTGTATTTGAGATATTTTTGCCATTGAGCGTGCGTAAGCCAAAACATAATCATTGAATGAATATATATTTTTCAATATACTGTCAAAATGTCAATAGCTAATGAGACACGCATTGGACTCGCAGGCCACATGTTGAGTATCGCTCATCGACAATTTATCTACTTTATAATAATTTATATTGTATAAGAAAACTTTATCAGCATTATGTAACAGTTTAAATAACACAGACATGAACGACTGTACCACATTATTTCGATGTAACAAACGGCATTCAGTAATTTGAAATCTTAAAATTATTACCCACTGAATGTCATCATATAAATCACAATGGAGGATATATACACTTTTTATATACTGCCAATCCGTAAATTCATTACGAAGGTTAATGTTTTTATTTAAAAAATGTATAGCATCTACGCAGTTTCACGCCAAATGGGTACTTTGTACCAGCTAAAGCAGTCATTCACAAACTGGTCGAATCTATGGCTGCGAGATATATCAGTTTTAGGTAAAGCTTTACTTGCAAGTTTATTTTTATATACATTTTTAAGTTTTACTGTATGGAAGTATTATATACTAATTGTAAAAGCATTGTAAACGTCGAAGACCCTTAGTCTTTAATAATAAATATAATACAGTCGATAAAATTTTAATTATGATAATATTTTAACGATAAAACTTTACATACATTCGACATCACGTGAGTTATAAGGTTACAGTAGGATTTTTCAATGAAAGAAAAGGCCTTGGGAATCTATGATCTAAATTCTAAATCATCAAAAATATCATGCATCGTATCAAATACTACATGATAGTATCAATGATATTAATATTTCAATGATACGTACACATCATTAGGGTCGAAATCGATAAAATGTTGTTGACATACCTCGTCTGCAGGCTTGGTCGGAGTGATCTCGATGGTCTCGTTGAAGCAAAGGCAAGCGCAGTAGTGGCGGTTGGCATCCACGTCCGTCAACACGGCTACGAAGAACCGAGGCTCTTGCCTGGACCTCGACAGGGCCCATCCTAGCGGCTGGCAAAACTGTCAGCATAACATAATAGTACATTAAAACAATATTCAATATCTTGTTGAGGATATCAGCGCAACTTTTTCATTCAAAGCTTTGGGCGAAAGACAACTTAAAAGACAAATAAAATTTTACAATAATTTTGGAACGTAATACAAACAACCCGTGAATTCTATTCAATTATAATTAGTTTTGTTGATAGCTGTTGAAATTTCAACAGCGTTATAAAATTTACTAATCAGTCTAGTGACGAGGTAGATTAGTCACTCTAGATAGCAGAAAAAATAATTATCCGAATTCAATTCGTTTTGAATTCTAAAAAATATATCACTTGTAGTAAAATGGAGTTTTGACAAATATATACTAACTGAATTAACTTGATAATCGTCAACATTCGTTTTTATAATGATAATTTAGAAGGACTTTGGCAACTTTGATATTATCGAATGCTTATCAATCTTAAAGATATAATTTTAGATTTTTTGACATGATTGTACCATAATATATTAATTACGTCGACATATGAGACATAAAACACAATTTCCCATTGGTAATAAATCAGCAATGGAACATTAAATCATATGCTTCAAAGCGGTCAACCGTACTACAGATACCACGATTTAATTCCAGAGCATATCTATGGAATAATATGAATCACTCCACATTACAGCCCTAACAAAATTTTCATTAAATAATTTTAGTCAAATATTCAATATCATCGATTTCATTCACATAATTTGCTAAAGAATTCGACGGGAAAAGATAAATATGTACAGCGTTTAAAACACTGACTTATCTATTTATTAGTATCTAATAGTGCATATTATTATTATCAGCAAATCGTTTTATTTTTCAATGATTATACAAATGTGTAATAGCATTTGATTCAAGATTTGGTGATTTTTGACAACACGCTTTTCGCCCTGTAAAGATGTAAGAGAGGTAGTTATCTACAAATATATAGAATTTTTTAAAACCATGTTCGATCCCAACATGGACATATGGATCTACACAGTGTGGAGATATCCACTCTGAAAGAGGAGTATATGGATCTCCGCAATGTGAAGACGTCTTGAGAGATTATTTTTCACGAGAATTGTTTGTCAGACAATTACTCAACCCAATGGGCATCCAGTCCTGCATTTTTCGGATTGCTATAATACAATAGATATTTATATGCACATGATAAAATAATATTTTACTAAAAAAGGGCGATTGTTGATATGCAATAAAAGTTATATTGGTATACTTGTTATCAAATATGAATTACAATAACCGCCGTTCACTGTGATCATTCATTGAGATGCAAGCTGCGTTTCGCGCATCGGAATAAAATAGAATTTATAGTAGTAAAAATCACTGTAGGAATGAATCAAATTTAAAAGGATTTCGGTTTATTTTTCGGACTCGTATATCTTTACACGTAAAAGCAATGCTGCAAAAAGTTCAAATACAATTAGTATACTTTCCTTATACCACATTTACTAACGATAAAATCCTGAAATGGAGTTTTAAGCATTTAGAGAACTGTATCATAAAATTGTGAAGTGAGATTCCTCATTGATGTTAATCGTCGTACCGAAGAAGACGTCAGAAGCTATATAATAACGATTGCTTTGATTAAAAATACATTAACAGATCTACGATTATATAAATAATATGTGAAAATTTCAGCGTAAATTCCAAATAAAGGAATATTTTCTATCTATCATTGCTTAATTAATACATTTTGAGCTATCAGAATCACCGCTTAACAAGTTAATATCCAATTGACTATTCTGGTTACAATAAATGGAACTTATAGCAGATAAATATATATCCGAGAAATGTAGATGAACTCAGAAGATGAGTTTGTCAATTATTAAGAATAAAAAATGTCTCACCCATTCTATTCCTTCGATGAAAGGTGTGTCAGGCCAATTTTTCTCGGGAAACCTCTGAAGGATCATGCCAGTACTGACTCCGCCTCCTGGAAACCATAACTTCAGTTAATTGTGTTCCAGAAATCTACAATAGGTAACTGGGTAATTTTTCACGTGCAGCCGCCTCTCAAATATTTACTAAAACTTCGCACTATGAAATTTATTCATCAACTTCGTTATCAAATAAAACTTGTTATCACTTGCATCTTACATACTTCTAAACTGGCATCTACAGTCTGTAAATGTATGAATTATGTACAAGTCTACATAGAGTTAACTATATCCAAGTATCATATTCATTAGACTTATTATGGATTTTTATAAATAAGACTTTTTGAAATCAGTCTCCACCGTCAGCCAATATTATGGATTATAAATCATAAAATAATATACATATAATAATTATGCACTTGGCACATTTATTAGTCTCTTAGTTCAAATAATATGTATGGTAAACATAGCAGATTTTTTATTCACGATTTGTGTATAAATATTTCGTTAGATAATGCAGCAGTATGATAATATATTTCCAGGAGCCAAATAATAAAAAATATTACATGATGAATTAATTATATCAACTGAGCAATTTTATAATCATGAAGATACGGTGTATAGTCGAAATTCTAAAGGTCTAATTTTCGTTTATAAACTATGATTAAAGAGTGAAGATCATTTGTGATAAGGAGGATAAAATGGTTCGTTAGTTGAATTAGGCATTTACTTGGTGATGACTCCATTTCACAGACATTGGAGAATAATTTAAAATTATAATTCTATGGATCAATTAGTTTCATCGATGGCTTTAATTTCACAATATTATAAAAAAATAGCTAATTATTAAATCACTTGTAGTTTATAACTTATATTGTAAATGGTGTTGCAACAAAAACATGTATAGATAATATCAGTCAACCTGCAAAATTTTAATTTTGAACAATTATTCAGCCATTGTATTTAATTGTTTTTTTTTATATAATACTTGTAGCTGCCTTATGTATTTTAATGTAAATTTTTTCTTCTCTCTGTGGTTTTCCTGATTGATAGATAGATAGATAGATAGATACATAATTAACTAAAGATCGAACACGAATACAGTGGTAACTCAAAATCGACTTACATAAAACAAACTAGAAGTTACAGGATATAGCTGCCTATAGAAGTCTATAGCTGCATAAGCAAATTTAGAAATCAGAACAAAACCGTCCAATGATTTAAGCGATTGGTTGACAACCAACCCGCTTGAAATAATTTAATATAAATAGTTAAATTCTAGAAATCCGCATATTTTACGGTCGAAGGTAACAAGACTTTAATTATGTCAGATTTTTAATAATGGTGTCATCAAAAATTAGCAGCAAACGGAAATGAGTATTATGCTTTATCTGAAATAGAGTGTCATCCCGGTATCAAGAGGTTAACTTGAGCGCCGAAGATTGCGAATTCAATTCTCACAGCTGCTGGATTTAAAAAAATCAAAATATACAGGACTGGATGGTCAAGCGATTGGCTGACAAAAATTCTCGCAAAAATAAAATGTTAAAACGTGTCTTCAGATTACGGAGATCCATATAACTCATTTTTAGAGTGGACTTTCGGACCGCACACAATACATATAACATAATATATATCGAATTAATAATATAAGCTACTTTATCGTCAACCTGGATTATAACCCATTATGATAAATTATTTAGGCTTACACTAAGTCATGAAGAAATCTATGTTATTATTATTGTGTAATAGTGGTTGGCATCGTGATTCCGAATCACAGATGTAAATAAAAATTCATGGTGCCTATGTATATTTGTACCTATACACCCAAATGAGTATCAATCTACCTATCCCGGGAGATATTTATTTATGCAACTTTATGTTATATATGAAGTATCTTTAAACGTACCAATTATTCTTGCGATAATCCTCAATTGATTTATAATTATTTTAGTATTTTTTCGAATTTAAATCATTTCGCCATGGCTTTTTTAGACAAAGATGCCGGATTAGATTTGGTGGAAAAAATGCTTTTAACTTCTTCATTGCGACCAGCGGAGAAGTAGCATTCCAGGTAATACAAACCATGTATAATATATATATATAAATAAACCATGAATAATAGTTTATTTTAAATATTATGATAACTGTGCACACACTATATTATGTATATTTTATATCATTAAACGTATTTGAATTAGGATGTATCATAAGCTAGGGTAATTATTGAACCATGCATCTCCTTGAAATTGTATAGCTTATGTTAAAACAAGGTTCGTCTGTGATAAATGACCCTTTCAGCCCCCTACTTTTTCTGCCGCAACGTAAATTTCATTGATTTTAAAAAGTTTGCGGCGTCATACGACGAGCGTGATGATCTTTTCACATGAATTGCTTGACCAAATAAGTCTCCATTTTTTTCAATTAGCTTTTTTATCATTATATTAGTTTTAACCTCAGCACACTTAAGTGCGTGGCAACCTAAAATATTATATTTACTCCCGGGACATTACCGTCGAATAAAGTATATCGCTTCTCGATATCAGAGCTCCGGGATACGCCTGATTAAGAGCAGGTGTAAGGACGGGGCGGGTGGATGGTGGGCACATTAGGTAGGTTATGTTAAAAAAAAGCCAATTAAATGTCAGTGGTTTAGTAAATCCCTATGCATCGTGTTTGGATCATTCATTGATTTGATTAAAATTTTTGCGTTCTCATCCATATACATCTGAAACCAGAGCATAGCTCTAATTCATTGAACAATTCTCGATAAAATTTCTTACACCTGTGATAGACTAGAAGTGAGCGAATTTATAGTTTTCTGCAAATTGTTTTACATAATGGTGTTTTTTCATAATCAAGGAATGTGATTACTGCGAAACTTAACCTAATTGGCTTATTAGTTATTGTAAAATGTTACTATATTAATACAATTTATTAAGAATTAATTAGTAGGTTTCAGCATACCATGTTTAATATAAATAAACATTGTTAAAAATTAAGGAATCTATTAATTTTAAATTGCCACTAAAAGAGAATAAATTTTCCAAAATTTCAAACATAAATAATATGATTATTAATTAACATTAATAGAACATGTTCAATCAATCAAAACAACATCGCAGTTCAAAATAACTGTTTGTTTATCAAAAACGTCACCCCGTTCTAGTGTAAATATATGTTTTGATTTTTTTCTTAGTCAGGTTGGGTTAGATAGGTTTTGCCTGTTGATTGTCTTGAGACCGTTAGATGACCATGTTTCTCATAGAAGGGTAAATGAAAAATATTTTAAATGGTTTTAATGTATCCTATCAAGGACCCGTATCGTTTTGTGATTCAAGATTCATTGACATTTCTTTATTTAATGCCGATATTGACAATTCGTGACTGAATCTAATTTACAAGATTTGTTTTAAATAATCTGAGGCTGCTTACTCTCTTTTTCACGGTCATAGCCAACGATGACGAAGTAGTCAGCTAGTCTGGCCATGGTGAATTTATGTCCGGAGGCTGTAACACCCTTCATTCAATGCCATGCAAGTTGACAGATGATTGTAGCACACCGCTAACATTTCTACCTAATTGGAAATTAACTACACATTTTTGCACAATTTCACGCATACATGTTGCTGCATTTCACCACACTGAATTACAATTCACTAAATCACCATCCAATAACACAAATACGTGACAAATACTCAACGACGAACGCGCGTAATATTTAAAAACACTATCTGACAGTCACAGAATTACACTTGGAAAGAGGTTAGGTTATGAAAAATAAAAATATACTACTTTTGATTAATCGCGGGAATGGCACGCAACGTATCCACAGTGAATATTAATAATACAAAAAATATATAAACACTTGCCACACCCATTCATTTATTAAATACGACCGCCAACCACACATCATCTCGCCATTTTTATAACTATCACTTTTTATAAAACCAATAATATACGTACATACACTTGTCTTGACACTGGTACACTTGTTCGATCTCAATTTTGTATTGTGACTAAGTTCATAGCACGCATTTTTAAATGTAGCCATTTGCCTAAATGAAAAAGAAAATTATATTAATTAAAATCAATTTTTTTCACAAATTTACTTACTTTTCAACACTGCCTAGTAAATAATAATAAAGTTTTAATTTTAAAGTTTTGTCAAAATTGATGATAATTGTTAGCATCCATTTTTTTGACTAATTTTGTTCTAATTGTGACATGAGAGTCTTTCTGGTGGTCTATGGTAAATATTTTTATAAAATATTTTTTTGGCACCTTGTTCTGCCAACACTGTTTCTAGCGATTAACAGGAGATATGTTTTTATACGTAGCTATACTAGCAATAATTTACTACCGTTTTTGACACTATTTATTTACGGGCTTGCTGGTCTGTCAAAATCGTAAAAACAAAAATGTTATGGTCGGGCATCGGGAAATAGAGCCAGATTAAGAATATTTAATTCAATTTAAGTTTAAAAATATATTGGTCTATCAATTATCTTGAAATGTCTGGAACAATAGATATACCCGGTGCTCGAAATCCGCTGAGTATTCGAAAACATATTAGAACGTGCATACCCAAAAAGGTTTTAAAAATTATTATTGTTGGAGACTCCAATGTAGGCAAAACTTGCTTGACGTATAGATTTTGTCGAAGATCATTTTTAGAAAAATCTGATGCTACAATTGGTGTCGATTTCCATGAGAAAACAGTGAAAATAGGGGAAGATGAAGTGAAGGTAAGTAATGTGATTTTTATCACATTTTATCATAAAATTAACGAATATTCTCGAGTTGACAGATAGAGTTTGAAATGACCAAATGCGAATAGTTTCAAGGTCCAACCTGTCCTGGCCTCAGTAAATATAGAATGACCCTATTTACCAATTTATATATTTTATAAATTACATAATAACTATATTTTGTTACTATTTTCAGTTGCAGTTATGGGACACTGCTGGTCAGGAGAGATTTAGAAAATCAATGGTTCCTCATTACTACAGAAATGTTCATGCAATTGTCATTGTGTATGATATTACGAAAATCAATTCATTCAATGTGAGTGTTTTAAAATATATAATTATACATTAAAAACGAGCTTTTATATCTCTCTTATAAAAATAAAATACATTATATACTATACATTTATATACATCTTATCCTCCATGAGGTAAGTGCTCCGTTTTTTCACTCTTTTGATTAAATGTTCCAATCAGATTAAAATGCATATTTTATTTTCAATGCGTAACTTCACATTGAAGAGTTTCATATACTTGATATTGATCTAGAAATACTAATATTCTATTTTTTTAAATGTAGCTCTGACAAAATGCCGCAGCAACATTATTCTTTTCATATTTCAAGTTTTAAAATTATATTTTCGCTTGAATTTCTTCATTCAACAGAATATTTATCAGTGGAAGTTTGCATTCTATGATTTCTTAAGCTATCTGTGTTTTCAAAACCCGCTTTCATTAATAAAAACGAAAATAAATAACTGTAATATTTTGTGATAGCTTTGTTTTATTTTTAGAGTTTTACATTTATTTTTTAACTGCATGATATTATTTATAGTGCCCTCTTTTTTTTTAGTCAGTTGAAGGCTGGGTAGCAGAATGTGCAGCCCAAGGTATGGACTCTAATATTCCTCGAGTATTAGTTGGGACAAAATGTGACCGTGTGGACAATAGGGTAGTCACGACCTCCACTGCGCAGAGATTGGCCGATCACCATGGGATGCCAGTAAATATTGATTCCCCTGTTTTAGATTTCTGCAAAAGTTCAATTGATAGTATGTTCCAAATCAATCGAATTTCAAATTACTTCATTTATGTCAAAAATATTATTTCCCCATGATCAGTGCTTACCTCTTTTATAAAGATAATATCATAACGAGGCAAGCATATATATAATTTACAATTATTGTAATAAAGTACACTTATCAGTTATAGTCACATAAGCATTCTCAAGTCTTATCATTGTTGGAATATGTGCTGTAACAGTGTATCCATTTTATTTTAGTTGTTTGAGACATCAGCACAATTGGATAATGAAATCGAAACAGTGGATGCCATCTTTATGACATTAGCTCACAAACTTCACTATCAGCGCCCATTCCGAGTGGCATCCATTGAACAGCCACCTGAAAAGAAAGTATTCAAACTTTCAAAGAGGTGTAACTCTACGACGACTCCCACTGATGCCTGTGGGTGCCATTGATTGTATGTTTCTTATTTTACATTTTTGTAATATCAAAATAATTTATTTAAACAAACCAGAATACTTACATACCTAGATATACTAGTTAATAACTTTAAAATCAGCAGACGCTTGTGATCTTATCTATTAGTTGCGAGAAATATTATTTTCAAACTTACTTTTCTGTCTACTCTAGCCGAGTTGCAAACGCTTTTTGTACATAAATAAATGTATCAAATTATGTATTACTATAATTTTTGTATTTTTAAGTGCTTTAAAATACTGAAATGTACACATGAAATTCGACACATTATTTGATTCATGAGATTCTTACAATATATCATTTGCATTATATGTATTGTTCACAAATGCTTGCTGAAGGAGACCTTTTGGAGTGAGTTAATAAATAAATATTAGTATGGACACTAGAATAAGGAGGAACAGAGACAATTTAAAAAAAGGTGTTAGTTTCATATTGTATTGGTTGTATTAATGTACAAATGATAATTATAGTGTAGAAATTATGTTAATTTTTTAAATGACTTATACTATAAAATTATGTGTCTTGCCACCAACTACACCAAATTCATTTTTTCCAAAAAACAATGACCTAAAATGGCATTATGTATTTGTCCATAATTTTTTAGAAGTGATACACATATGTACTCTATGCTGTCAAAATTGTATCTATTTATTAGAGTGCAAAAATTGTAGATCTCCAAATACTGTTTATCATTACTTATTTTAAATCGAATGTTAGTATGGGTTTTTAGGTTTGGATATTGCTGGCCAACTAGACTTAATTCCATTTATCTACATACTTCAGATTATAGTTGATGCATCTAGACAGATTTGTAATTCAATTATATTCTACCCATATTTTTAAAAATTGAAGTGACTATTTACAACATTTTTTACCAAGTTTTGAAATTATTGACACTAGAATTAATTATCCAAACACCCAACTAATATCAATTAGGTCTTCCAAGTTTTTCTTACCACCTATTTATGTAATCGGTATTTAAATAGGCATTGTAAGTTATTGTCTGCTGATATTCAGAGTGAAACTACAGCAAGTGAGACTAAAAGTCCTGAAATACAATGAATAAGACTGCAAATGAGTCGTGGAACAAGATGCAGGAACAATTAAAGAAAACTTATAGTTTATCGGCATGATTTCCAGTAAATAAATACTAATTCGTGAATCTATCATAGCTAAAAGCAGCCAATTCTAAGTAAAGTGTCTAAAAAAAAGATTTGGAAGGGTTAGTTTGACATAAAACCAGACGGGGACATTCTGAAAGACTGCCAAATATTATCTACGGATATTTGGTGTAGCTATGGAATGCAGAAGTTTGAGTGTACATATACCAATATAAATTGTCAGCTTCATTTGGGTGCTGTACATTAATACTTATCAATTTATTTTTTATCTTTTAGATGACACTAGCTAAATTCTGATTTTATACAGTGAGCATTTTATATTGGTGCAAATATACTGCCCTGCTAAGTAAAAACACAGTAATTACAAAAATCATGAAAATCTAAGTGAATATGGGATATTGTGAAGTGTAAAATTTCCTATGTTTCGCATAAGACATAATGAAGAATTTATAATTTTTGTATTAAAAAAAACACAAAAATGTTTTTGATATTTTCAAGAAAACATCGCAGCTTGTAAATAAAAAAGCCTTATGTCTATTTTTGTAAACAAAAACACGGTGCTTAAGATTAAAATGCTGCATTTATACCTGCACTTGTTCAGATACTGTGTTTGTATCTATTATTCTATATTTTTTTCTGTCTTTCACTCTATTTGTGGTGTTTTGTCATACGATGGCAATTCTTAGTATTGGCTAGTAAAATTTTTGTGCTATTTGAATATTTTTGATTTTTTCGATAAGTTATTATTGTTCAGCTTTCTACTAAAACTAACGTCTAATAATATTGTTAATATTTTCAACAACATATAACATACTACTTCGCTCACCGCCCACATATAATGTAGCCTGAAGATGC
>JAGVSQ010001870.1:0-26966 GCA_022683975.1 Rhyacophila evoluta | reverse complement strand
AGAATTTAAAATCAATTTCCATCAAGCACCATCAGTCGAAAATATTAATTGAAAATTCTTTTATTAAATTACTTAGCTTTTAAATGCGTGTTATTAATCATTTTATAGCCGAATAAATAAAATAATTTTTTAATCATTATTTTAACATGAAATTCGACCATTTCTACTTATAACAAATGTGGCAGCAAATAGTAATAAGCTGACTACTCTGAAAATCAGATCGAAATAAAATAATAAATATAATAGACGCCACTTTCGATTTCAACGAAAAATGAAATATTTTCATTTAAAATTAATTTTAATATTGTTTGCGGTGTACCAATTTAAATGAATGTCAAAAAATAATATGTATAAATAAAATTATCACAACAACTAAATGTCTGCAGCAGAGGCATTTGTGTATTAAATCGGTATGTTATTTCAATAGAAAAGTATGCTATAAAATATGTTCAGTAGTCAACGTTCTTTTAGTTCTATTTGACTCGTTCAACACGCTACAGGGTGATTGATTTTGGAGGACCCCTCTTCACGATGACAGATAGCCCGCAGATAATCTGTCACACGTCAATCGGCTCAAGAGAAAGTGTCTAGGCGAGTTAAAAAAATCGTCCTTTATAATATCGCGCCGCTCGTGTGGTTTTTATATGGCCAATTTTTCAGCTGGTACAAAAAAATGAAAAAAAACAGCTTTTGATTCTATGCGTGACACTTTAAAATACTTTTCAAACTTATTTTATAATTTGAAATACGAACTGATAGTTATCACTATTTCAGATAAATGAAACATAGCCTACTTATTAACAATATAAATTAACGTTTAGTTGGTGGAGCTCCATTTTAGTACGGTTGCATATTTGTATTGAACTAAATAATTCAACTGTTTTGGTTGTCAATCCATCAAGTCAGTAATTTTCTTAATTGTGTATGAAATTGAATTCGAAAATTTAAGGATTATGCAAATATGTTAAATATTAATCAGGGGTATAATTAAATTTGTCTTAGTATTAAAAGGCTCTTTTGCGCTCTATACTGTATTCTCTTTAGACCACGCGAAAAGAAAGCTTAGAAAATGCGCTTGCACTGCATTTATTTAGATCTTGAAGTTTTTCTTTACACAATATTTCATCAATTTATATAACAGTATAAAAATAATTACCTATCCTATAGAATAATCAAGAAGTATTGAAAAAAAAGTTTTGCGCTGTAAAGTGTTTTTAGTTGCCAAAAACGTAGACCTAAAAGTCAATCGATTATTTTTTCTGTTGATTATATTCACCGTATCAATATTAAGAACTAAACGTTTTACAATAGTCTGATTTGAAAAAAAACTAGCTGAGACTGAAATGGCCATACAACAATTTATTTTATATGGTATTGTGTTACAATTTAAAATACTAACTAAGCAATAATTAAAAATATTAAGCTTTCAACTTTCGAAACTTAGAATTCTTACTGGAAGCTTAATGCGTTCGACATATGTAAAAAAAAATACTTTTATCTTCATATTTTCACCGTCGGTAATCTCTTCCAAGTGGTTATTTGAATACGAACAGTGAGAATAAAAGCAACGAGATAGAAACTTTAATGAACAGTGCTAATTGCGCAATACGCACGCCATAAAAATAAGCACAATATGCATGCATAACTGTAAAAGATTCAAGTAATCCTTCAAAGCCTCCATTTTGACACCAATGTTTCTCTACCAAACTATTTTTAGTCAAAAAATAAATGCTAATTAATATATTCGAACAAATATTAATGTCATTGCTTATATAAAATGTATGACACTATAATTAAATAAAGTGAACATAGCTATACGGTATAAAAAGATACGATGATAATAAAAGTAATATTTTGTATCAAGTTTCATACGTGTCACGTTTATAGTATATTTTAACTACTGAAATATGAATTATAACCATAATAACAAACTACATAAAATAATGAATATATAGTTATCATATTATATTCATGGCTTTTTAGTATATACATATGGTATCTTTATCAAAACACGTATGTGAATACGCAATTAAGATTTGAAAAAAAACATAAGAAATACCACTATCACGCCAATTAAAATGTTATAATTTTTAATAACTACTCCAAATAAAAACGCGTTAAAATTAATAACTCTCATGGAGCGATTGAAAATGATTTCCATTTTATTCAATATATTATTACATCTTACTAACAATTCGTATAGAAAAAATCGTGTTCAGACCATTTAGATTATTTTTTGATTCCAAATAATTTTTTGGAGATACAACAATTGGTTTTAATAGATAAAAATATTGTTCAACTTTGCGTAAAGAGAATTTTTCAAGTGAAAGTTTACTCCGTTTAAGGAACTTTTGTTAGTGATTTTTTGATACTATATAAAAAACTTTCTCTCATATTTTGCCGAGTCTTTTTATAAGTCTGGCATATCGAAATATTTGAAAAAAAAACTTATCATTTTTTCTGATCTCATACCATACTAAACGGTCTTTTGCATGATGTGAGAATGTATACCATATTCTGATGACAAAAAAGACGAACTGTGAAAGGTTTTTAAATTGTGATATTGGAAAGATTCTCCGAAATTCATGGATGCTTTCAGACATATACTATTTCGTAATAACTTTAAGTAGTTCGGAAAAAGTGACGTGAATAAAAAGTGAAACTTATCAACGCTACCAGTTGAAACATTGTATGAGCTTTCCACGAAGTCTGTAGAGTCCCAAAACCGATGTAAGAAGATCACCGAAAGGGAAAAGGCCGAGTTAGTGGAGGTCATACTCTTTAGCAGTATGTTAATATGTATTTTAGTACAAAAAACTACCGACATAGTCCCGATCAAATATCTTATTCATAAATAATGGCGTGAACTACTCCAAATGGAATCCTAAAGTAAAGCACTCTCAAGTTATTTATATTACGTTGAGTCATAAATAACTTCCGTTTTTTCTTCATGCATTTATTTTCCAACAGCATAAAAAATAATGTAAATTAATGTAAAATGTATTCTTTGTCATTAGCTATGACTTGTTCCCATCTTGTTCTTAATTTATTGATTTCTTTTCAAGTAGGTGCAGCATGCAAAAAAGTGAAATTTTCATTATTTATAATGTCTACTATAAAAGTAAATCTATATCTCCATATTATGAAAATGTCTACCTCGAAAAAGAAGTATGTATATAAAATATAGCACTCCAAAGTGAGAGCTTGCCTTGAGAGATTTTTCCGCGAATTTTTTTTGATAGTCACTTGCTCAATCATTGGACATCCGTGTCTGGATATTTTTTATTTTTTTCTTTTGGATCTTTGGACTAAGAAAGCAGTAGCTGTGGAATTTCAATTCGCAACTTCCACTACCAGCCATCAGTTTCCATCAGTCAGCGAGGAGACATTGTTCAGCAAGATTTTTTTTGCATTATTAATCTTTTTTTTAGATAAATAATACGTGGATAAATATCGCGTTACTTCTCGAATCAATAATTCTATAAATTAACTCCTTATAATAATAACTGTATATTTTTTTATATAAGATGTTTGCTCCCAAAGTGAAGCAGATGGATGTACACAGTGCGATCCACTCCAAAGGTGAAGTATACCAATCTCAGCAAAATGTCTTGACCGAATATTTTTTCGCGATAATTGTTCGTCAGACAATTACTTAACCTAATGGGCATCCAGTCCTGCATTTTGATTTTGAAATATCTGACAGATGTGGGAATTGAGCCCACATTCCGCGGATTCCTAAGCGCGCACGCTAACCTCTATACAACTAAAGACTGTATAATAATTTACCTAATAGTTATACGTATAAAAATTAACTTATAATCCAATGTTATCCAATACACAATTATTATGTTTTCATTTTATATTCTAGTAAACATTTCCCTTAGCTTTTGAATGTAAATTATTATCGGAAGAGTATGTTTATCTCTTGGTTCATTAGTGAGTTATACTCGTCGAATAACTTAATACCTGAATGATAACCCAACAATGGTTCTCTGTACAGCGTGATATAAATCCCTCCAACCGATGCGGCTTGATAAAAAAGCTCTCCTGGCGGTAATTCCGAGGAACAAAAGCTCCAAAGCAGAGCTTTTATGTTCACTAGTACATTATCCGGTTATCAAAACTCAGCCAAGTTATTTAGCGAACTGATATGGCGTATTCGCAGCTACCAACTTAATAAGTATGAAGCACCGACTAAGAAAATAACCCCGGGAGAATCGTAAATATTCATCGTACATCGTACTTCAATGTTTTATTATCTACCGGTAGTGCAATAATTTGTTTCATTTTTAATACAACAGAATGTACATGTTGTGGAAAATGTTCGTTACGATACATAATAATTAATTACATCAATTAATACAATAACAGTTGTTTATGATAATTACTTCAATACAATCGGTTATACGTCACATTCAATATCATAAATTATACGCATTTGGCTGTACAACATTTTGATAAACATCAGAGCTTTTACATATTTGAAAAACCAACAATTTATAATGTGGACGAAAATAATCACAAAGCTATTTTAATATAATTTTATTGTTTTATATCATGTATGGACAGTACTAACAACACGTTGCCTTATTAAAATTCTCTGTTGTTAATTATTTTTCTATTGTCTATATATCAGTCCATAGATACAATAAATATATCCTTGATACTTATAATTTAGCAGCCGTCCGGGAACTTGGAATCAGCTTTTTTTATAGAATATACCTATCAGTTCGAAAAATGGGTCTTCATATCCACTGGCGGAGTAGCCCCAAACAAATAGGCCATTATTTCTGGGAATTCCCTTGTTTTTTTCGGTCTACGGAGAATTTTAACGTTGACTCTACTCTCTACTGTAAAATGCCGATGTTTGTATTAAATTTCAGTTTATTATTTTGTGTTATTAGTATTTAAATTATTTTCAATACTGTCGCTTGTGTATCGTAATATATGACGCGACATGAAGTACAATTTTTAATTATTAATAATTCATTATACAGCAGCCATATAAATCATTCAAGGTCCATTGTATAAATTTCGCATTAGCCTGTTAATTGAGTAACGTTTATAAATTATTGCAAACACAATCACGGACTTATAAAAACAGCCGCAATGTCAAATAATTATACTCGTTCGTACGGAATACATGCCTGGGTGTTTCACTAAAAGGTAAACTTCGGCCGATAAATAATCATAAATAATGCGAAAACATTGCCTCCGATATATGTTTGCGGTAAGTAAATCGATATCATTGTGCTGCTGGACATGTAGATACGCAGGCTTGCTTTATTTGTACGCACAGCCTGCGATGGGCACGAAAATTAAATATCAAATGGTTGGCTGACACATCAAATTTTTTAGGTAAATTTCCAATAAATAAATTTGATGATATAAGATTTGCTCTCTACTAATATATTCTCTAAAATTCTTCACAGTATGAAGATGCCCACTCCTGAAATAAAATAAATCGACCTCTATAGTATAAAAATGTAACATGCTTAATTCATTCGTTATCCAAGGTATCATGCTCTTTATATTATAACTTCTATAAAAATTCTCAACATCTGTAAGATCTAGCTAGCAATACTTATATACAAGACTCTATAGTCTAGCAAGTCTAAATAACTACGCAAAATTATTCCTAGAACTGCAAAATATTTGTAAACCTTTATTATTTAAATAAGGTAAAATAACCAGTAATTGGCCACCCACTGGTGATTGGCCATTTGCAGTAAAACACAAAATATAGATATTTTCATTCCTAATTGTGATTTTTTCATTATAAGATATCTTTTGTAACAGTATATTCTTTAGATATACCACAGTATCTAATAACAAAAGTTACAATTAAAGATTGTAAATAATTATATTTTGTGCTTACTGTCAAGTGGCCAATTACTGGCGGGTGGCCGATCACTGGATAGTTTGCCCTAAATAAAACATTTGTAAATACAAATTTTGAGACAGTTTATAGTGGATTCAAAGTTTTCTATGACAAATAAATCAGCGTTTTTAACCTTTAAGAGTCGCCACCCAATGTAGGGTAATGGTTTTGGCTTCGCGACCCAGGGCAATATGAATAAAATAACGCGTACAAACAGAAATCGCTGTGCGCACTTTATACCCGACTTTTGGCCCTCTAAATTTATAACAAATTGTCTAAAATATTATCTTGAGAATTTTCCGCGGCCCATTAAATATGCCAAGCGACCCAGTTTTGGTCAAGACACATAGGTTAAGAGACGCCGATTTAGATAGTTTGCCGCATCTAGCATTCTCAATTCTTAAATATTATACCAATGTATTATAGTAATAGATAGAGCCTGATTTATTGACTTATGTTCTGTGATATATTATGCTCTAAATTTCCAGCGTTGTTTTTTTTAAAATACACAAATAATCATCAAATGAAATCATCGATGGACTATTGTTAAAGTTTTACGTAGTCAATCAGAAACACTTTCAATTTCGATTCACACTCTAACGCCGAACGTTTCCAAAAAGTGTCGGGACAATATGTACATACGATTTATAATAAGTATAATAAAGTTTTTTTAAACTATCAAACGGATCGCATGGACCGGTGAAAGCTTTTAAAGCACAACACTACCTACATCCCGTGTAAATTGGATAAACCTTCAATTAATTATATCCCATACAGGATTTACGAGTGGCGCGAAATATCTCCGGCATAAAGAAAGAAACAACATTAATTGCGGCCATTTTTGTATCGTTTTTATCGGTCGTTTTTGAGTCTCGTTTTAATCGCGATCGACTCGAGCAATTACAATACACCACTCTGGTTACGTATCTGTGCTAATGATGGATGGTGCCGGTTGTTAAGGGCTTCTATGCGCATGCGCCGCAACTTGCTCTCACAATATGCGGTCGCATTCTTCGATTACGTACTCCTTACCGTGCTTTTATAACTCATTGAGGTCTTGAATTTCATCCTACTTCTTCACAATACTATTTCAATCTCCTCCATTTCAGAAGATACATCTATACATTTTTTTTATACAATATCCGATCCAAAAGTAGAATATATGGATCTATACAGTGTGAATATGTCCACTCTGAAAGTAGAGTATATAGATTTCTACAATGCGAAGACATTTCTTAACAGATTATTTTTGATGAAAATTGTTTGTTAGACAATTTTTTAACTTAATAGACATGCAGTCCTGCATTTTCGTTCAGAAGATGTAAGAGTCAAGCCAGCATTGATATGAGTTGCGCATGGTATTCTTTCAACTATTGGGAAGATAATTTACGTACAAGTATTTAGATATGAAGTATCCGTTATAATTTACAGAAATAGGAAGTGCATAATATATATTGCACATCTAGAATTGCCTGTGTAAGAAATTGACTCTTTTGTCTGGTATCAAAAAAATATTAAAAATCCTTTTTATTTTAATATAATATACTATAATATACTACTGGGAGTAATTTTCATGATTGTACACCTTAAGTTTCTCAATAGATGTATATTTTACAATATGACTTGACATACATAATATATATTGTTCAAGAAACAAAGTCACATTAACTTGACAGGTATATGTGACACTTTTATTATTAGATCCCATATCTAATGTGTGCATTGGTTCTTAAAAATTGTCTCTTTTCAATAATCGCATTAAAAGAACTCATTCAAAAAATTCACTTACACGATGACATCTATCATGTATATCGTAATATTATTCACAATAATTGTTAACTTCGATACGCTTGCTTCATATCAGTCACTGTTGCCATTGTCATAAATTCTCTTCTTTTCAACATTTCTGGTTCTGTGATACTAATACTAATGACACGTCATACACTTCATCATTTTTTCAGTTTATCACTAATACAATACATAATTATCTACAATCCCGAGTAGACTAAATTTACCATCAATATCTTCAATTCCATCAATTCTCACCCAAATGATCAGTTGAAGTGTGAGTGCTTCGACTTCAAATATCACAACTACGTAAATATATTCAAAATGAGCGATACAGCATTAGATGCCCAATAAATCAAGAAATTAACAATCAATTTTCAAGATTTTTATGTATTCAAATGGACTGCATTCAAAGTCGACGTGGTTAAAAAAATACTCAAATGAACAAGACATTATTTTTATTTATTTCATTGAAGTCTATTCCCACGAATCTCAATGTGTTAACTAGATAGTCAAATCTGATTGTACTGATGAGCAGTGGTTATCGGCAAATCAAACAAAGCAGCATGCTTACAAATAATCGATTCGATAAGAATAATGCTTATTCATTTTATTTTAGTATTCCTTTTTAGCAATTAAAGTATTGAATTCTTTCTATGTTCGTATATAGATAATTAATTTTGATTATAATAATCGATTTCTTACCCTTTGATAAAAGTAATTGGATTTACTAATAAAACACACAGAAAAGTGGAATAGTACTATATCATCTGAACTGTCTGTTAATTAATTATCGAAATAATTGCAAGTATGGAATAAATATTGTATTAAATAAAAAAATAACATTGTTAAAGTTTTTTGAAAAATTCTTCTTTGTTCCTATAACATGATTGCTAAATGGTCATTGTGACATTAAAGTATCTCGAATTCTCGACTGTTCTATTTTAAAGTAGCCTTAATCGAGCCTAACAGACTTTAAGCAGAATAAAGAAACGATTTTTGCACAAAAGCTGTACGTTATGGCTTTTGTTATCATCATCTCCGTCTTTTGCGCTTCTTTCTATTATAAAGCTATCATCTTAATAAAATAATAATAAGATGAAAAGATCTATATTTTTAAGTGGAAAAAATTACTAAATTTGAGGGCAGTAGAATTATTAAAATGTATTAGGCAATTATTGTTTACTAGAACTTTATTTTTTTTTTTGAAATATCAACATGGATACACAAAACAATTTTAATGAATACAGAATCTAGTGCGTATTTAATGTATCCTTGTATTATATTTCATGGATTACAAGCCTTCATTACACAATTCACTGGGTGGTAACTAAAGTCTTGGATAATTTATATTTACTGCTGGGACATACCATTTGAATAATGTAGATCGCTTTTCGATGTCAAAGCTCCAGGATACGCCTGATTAAGACCAGGTGTAAGAAAGGTGGACACATTTAGTAAAATGTAAATTATTTCCTATGTTGTCTCCTAAATATTACATTTCATACGACAGGTATATAGGAAATTGTCTGCTAAATAAAATCATTAAATTTTATGAAAGAAATGAGAACAAAATAATTTATTCATAACTTCCAATCGAGGCGTTGGCTCTACGGCACAAAGGTGGAAAATGGCAAAATATTGATTTAGCATTTTGTATTTATGTTGATTTTACAGCTAGCATGTCAGTATAACCATCGTCTGTACTGGAAGTTTACAGCTTTAATCTATGTATGACCTTCACAGACATGACATCTGTAATGAATGTGTTAAAATCTATTGATTAAGATGTACTACAAAAAAAGTACATACGTAATTTTTAATTAAACAAGGATCACCATCAGTAGTGAAATGAACTATATAATATTGAAACCTGCGTGTAAATGAAAATTGTTTATTTTTGTGACACTTTTCTTTAACCTTTTTCCTGACAAAAAAATGACTTGCATACTACTCAAAACGAAAAAAAATATTGAAATTATTGTTTAAAACGAATTAGTCCTACTAAAATAACCATTATTATCAATCTGATAATGAAGAAAAAATCTTTATTAACTTTACGTATTCCAACAAATGGCAAAATTCTATTGTTAATTTTATCGGTGGTAGAAAGCTTAATTTTTCTCAGAGCTTTAATAGAGATGAGTGTATTTCAAGCGTCAGAAAATGTAGCAATGACGTAAAGTATTTCAGGAAGGAGGCTTTAAATTTAGTCCGCAGATCAGCCTTTCTTCTCGTCTCTCAGTAAGCAGCCTTCCCTTTGTTATCATGTCTCCCAAACGTCTTTATAATCCTTTTAACTCTATTAAACAGGAGTATCAAACGTATAACTCAAATATTATATATTAATTGAAATTTACGGAATATTTAATTTTAAAAAGATTTCCATTTACATACAAACAGCTTGATTTAAAAAAAGGCGATTTAATTCATTAAATATTAAGCAATGATATATCGTTCGTTATACTGGCCACAAAATGCTAACAAAAATAATTTTGAAGTATTGCTTTTAGTTTTTTTGTCATGCACAATAAATACGAAAAGTAGTGTGGTTCAAAATAATAAAATGTTTTTTTATCAGAAATATTTTATAAGAAATGGAAGCATTTTGAAAAACATCATGGTAGCCAAAACGTTTAATTATCTATACATGTTTGTTAGTGAAGAATACAAAATAAATTTATTATAAACAAAAAGGGTTTCAATTAGTTGTAAGTATGAATTGATTAAAATGGGATATTCTTACTTTCTTCACCGTATCTGATCCAAATATGAATTTGACTGCTGACTTAATATCTTAAATAATACCTAAATACTTAAAAGAATAGAAGCTTTTAACCAATCGTTCTTGTCATGAATATAAAAAAAAATTAATCCTTTTTAAACTACAGGATTTAAATCCACAACTTTCACTACCAAAAGTTGCACAGTTACCAATCGGCTATCGCGGCAGTAATCAATACAAAAGTGAAATATTTTAAATAAAAATAAACATTTTTGTACAATAAATATAATTTTCTACTCTTATCAGAATACTTTTAATAGGTTCTTATGAATAAGACACGAAAGAAAGATTTATTATACGCACACAGTTTGCGTATTTTCATAAATATCTCGATAAACGAATATAATTAATATTCTCATACTAGAAATATAGTTATTTATTATTAAGGTCTTTTATAGAACCAATATATGTAACATAAAAAATGTAAACGGGACGGAAGCTTTTTAACATCTGTTTTAAAGTATCTAATGAAAAGAAGGTATCTAGATCTGTAAAGCGAGTGACTATTGTTTTCATAGGTCTTTTGTACCTCTGTAACATCAATCAATAAAGACTCCATTGTTATGTTGATAACAAGATTCTATCGTTTGCTGTTATCGTTCTTATAGAATGTCAAGTTCACTTCAAGGGGAATAAATGTGTGCATTTGAGATTTTATTTTACGAAAGGTCCTCAATATCGCTATCATCTGGATTTAGATTGCTGTCTCCCCATCATGCAGAGAAGTAGCTTAGATATCGTTATCATCATTTTTTTGACGATGCCGGATTCAAATCCGATAATATACATTTACGTATCACCTCATGTATTCCAGATTTAATACTACGCCCTGACCAAATATATATATCTTCAAATCAGAAATGTAATATAAATATTGATTAATTTTGTAAAAGTATCTCAAACAGTAGACTACCTTACGTGAATATATAAATTTAGAGATTTCAGCATGCTCCAGCAATAGGAGATGCATCAACTGATATATAAAATCTATATAAAAAATACTGGTTTCTGCGTTATGCGATGTTTCTTTTCTAATTAACTACATTCATACAAATTGTCTGATTTTTACTAGTAGTACTTTAGAGAGGGAGAATCATTACTCAATTCAGGCTTAACCTCTCTTCCTCTCTTCACTCTAAATATTTAGTGCATCTAAACCCATGCGTGTAAAGAGCTTTATTCAATAGAAAGCAGCTTAAATAATAAAAGCTTTTGATAATAAAAAAAACTATGTTATGTAGTAATAGAATATGCTAACGGCATCCCCATAGAATGTTAACACCGCCAAAAAAGGTTTTCAAATACGCTGAATAAAAGCAATCAATATATCCAACAAGCTTGGCAGTTTAACAATTTCGATATTCACCATAGCGACTATTTTTTGCGCCAATAATTTTTAGTGACAGGTACTGTAAGGAGACAACTAAAATGAAATTCTCTATAGGAACCGAGCGCCTAGTTTTTCTGATACCTACCTACCCAGAATTTAAGCCACAATATTTTATGATACTTCCATCATAATTTTTTGCACAGTCATTATCATCAATGAAAGTCGTTATTGATCCATTTTTGGATGAAAGCTTCTCTAAATAACTCACCGATTCTGTGTTTATCAGACTTTATGACCATCACATAGTTATGTTGTTATTTATCAGACAGTAGTTAATTAATATCCTTAAGATACTTGAGACCTATTTAAAGATTATTCTTTAAGGGGTAATGAATCTTACCAACCACCTCTTGAACTTTTATTACAGCAAATAATCTAAATTAATGTTTTCTATATATTCAATATTTTTGACTGATGGTGCTTGGTGGAAATTGATTTTAAATTCTAAATTATTTAAAACTGGTGGATACACATTTTCACATATGGAAGTTTGCCAGTTTTAAATAATTTAGAATTCTATATATTCATATGCAACAATATAATAATGTACACGATTGTAATTTGTCTTTATGTAGAGATTGGACTAAATGTTCGACTTATAATTAGTTCATTGATCGTTTTTTGTAATAAATGAGAGATTTAGTATTTGTAAATTAATAAAAAAACTGGATAAGTGTAAATACGGTAGACATAATTGAGAATAAAAAGTACTAGAACGCTTTAAATTTTATAGTTTTTTTTCCAAAGATAATCAAAAGATATTTCATTAAATTAAATTATATCAAAATAGCTGACCTTCAAACCAATGATTTTCTAGAGTCTAGACCTAGACCATATTTAAATATCTTGCACGTGTATGATAAGACTGTGTCAGCCGTCCCGGATTAATCGAACCAGTTCCGAACTAGCCTTCTGTGTCCCAATTTAATTACTGGTGTATAATCTTGGCGTATAAGCTGTTCTGGGAATTTGACAACCGTTCCATATATCCCAAATTCAATCATATTATCTTATTATCAATCTTTAATCAAACTACCATCCTGTTATTTATCATATGCATATATCCCCCCACCGAGTAAAAGCTTCGAGTTCCCTTCATACGATTTTTTATTTGAAACTTTTAACTCTTTAATTAAATCAACATCATACAATTAATGAAACTATGCATTTTAACCAACTTAAAAGACACCTTTGATACCCCGCATTCCCTTTTAAGACTTGGCAGTCTTAGATCATAACGAACGAACAGCTTAAACAACAACGCTAATACAGATCAGCAATGGTGTTCGCCAAGGCGGTATAATTTTACCCAAATTATTAACCTTTTCCAAAAACATAATATGTAATCTATTCAATCATCCCAAAGTTTTTAATATTATATGGTCAACGAACCATTAAAAAATCTTAACTACATACATTAGATTAACAAATGCATAAAATAAAATACAACTGCTATGACTCAAGGCTTTCTATTGAGTAGAAATACCCGTACAATTTATATAAATAATATCTTCGGAAAAGTATAGTCAATGCTATTTTATGTGGTCAATATTCTTGTATAAAGGCTTAAATTTTCGAATGACAGAGGACCAGAAAAATGTCCAATAAGATTATCGAAAATATTCTGGCAAAAAACGACAACAAGAAAAACATACGATTTGCTTTTAACGATATACTCAAAAATACATACGCAATACTCCACATAATACATTTGGTACGTTTAAAAAAAAATCCTCCGGTAATATGCACAAGGACTTTTATCATATTTCCAAGATCCTCGTGTGTCTTACGGATATTGGATGAACATGATTTATCGCAAGGAATAGGAAAGTTTTTGTATTTTCAAATTTATGGTGACAGCAAAACGAATAAAAACAAATGGCAGGTAAGAGGAATAAAGATATTCAGCGGACTTATAAAAAGACGACCGTAACGTCTTGAATGCACGGAAAAAATGCGGACATTCTTTGACAACAAGCGGCTTATATTAAATTTAGTCAAAAATATGTCGTCTTATATCAGTCAATAGTCTTATGGACAAAATTTTAATAAAAATTCCCACTTCACTACTGAAAATATATACCTATATGAAAAAGAATGATACACTTTTTTTTATAAGCTTTTAATCAAGATCGTTTGAGTCGGTGCATATCTTTCTGATTCGCCTCATTTCTACATTATTGCTATTTCTATCCAACCAATACCATTTTTTGTAGCTTTGTCTCACTTCCGCACATTCCACAGTAACGAAATAACGAACAATTTATCACGGCTGATTTTACCTAATAATTTGGCATTGGTTGAAATCTAATCATTCAGACCGATAACATTTACATTACGTACTGCGCTTGTTTTCAAGATCGCTCTGACATAAAAAATTAATTTCCCTTTACATTATTGCTATCTTCAAAAAATCCAATAAAGGCTATCTATCCACTATCGTTCTTAACTGAACGTTCACGGCACAATTAAATAAAATATACTATTTATCCACACACTTATTTACATTCTTTAATTGTTTTGTAATCGATGTATTCATTATTACTTTAATATTTAATGTCCATAATGTGTCCTTTTGACGGAGCACTTAAGCACAATTTATCACGGAAGAAAAATCACTTCTTCATATATTTAGACGTTTTTACAAAAAGAGAAATAATGCTGTACATTTCTTACAACCATATAGCTAGAGTATACTTATAAATTAAAGTTTATATTTTTTTTCATATGTCAGATCTTTTATAAAAGTGGAGTGCATCGAAAAAATGTGAAGATTTGCTACTTTAACATTACCTATCAGTTGAGTTTTTGATGGATTGGGTATCCAGTTTGATATTTTTGATTTCATTTGAAACAACTGAGATTTAAACCCACAACTTCCGGAATTGGATCGCCCACACTCCACTCTAACGCCGAGGGGGAAAATGTGTCGAAAGGCATTATCTAATATGACTTTGTTGCTTAAACTATTGGACCCACAAATTTGTCGTCTTATAGCGGAGATACGGTATTAAATATTGTAACGTTGGTGTGTATAGCACAAATGTTCTCGACGTCTGCAGTGTAGCCTCCAAATTGGCTGCAACGGATCAGACTCGAGCGACACGCTCCATTTCCTTTCCATAAAAGAAACGAAATTCTGTTGTCAATACTATCCAATACAAGCGTTATAATTTGGATAAGACCCGCGTAAGCACAAAAAACGGCGTCCGCTATTGACTTTTGTGACGAGCAGCAAAAAATGTTGCCGACACCACAACGCCAAGCAAACATTGGCCGTGAAAATTGACCATGAAAATAGAGATGGGAAAATATTTACCGCGTCAAAAATCAATATCGTAATAATTTCACTTTAAAAACAAAACGGCTTAACATTTATTCAGTCGTTTGTATAATAAAATACTACAAGCTAGCATTTTGTTTGGCAAACTAATATTTCGTTTGCTGAAATATATTACTCTCTTAACCTTCTTATTTTATTGTACTTGAACTTTAGCCCTTGTCCCCCTTTATTTATCTCAACTCATCTAGGTTCAAAAACAAATTTCTAAAATATAAATGTATGATGATAATTTTACAATTTATAACATTACTTCATTTTACAAATCTCACAACCCTACATAAATTTTTGACCTAGATGAAAATAAATTAAATTCTAAATTCTTTTTTTTTTCTTTTACCTTCCGCAACGCAGTTTCAGACCAATGCCGTTGTTATCACTACTTTACTCGTCAATATTTGTTACGAGATCTAACCGATACCATTTATTTGTTAGTTGTATTTTTCGAACTAAGAATATGTCACGTAACTTTAAAAGTAATCAATAAGCTACTTAGGTTTAAAAATACGTTATTCCAAAAACTTAAAAAAAATAAATGCATACAGTATTATTTCCTTTTCACAAATACTAAAATATCATTTTTAATTAAACAGTTAACCAGCACATACGCATACTTTCCCACTTTTTATTGATTCAACATAATGGCTTTCCACTAATGATCACTGTATGATAAAAGTTACCATTTTTTATTTAAGAATTATAATTCACACATTATATTTATTTTGATGAGTGTTAAAATCACCAGCAAATTCCAAAATATATGGTTCGATATTTTTGTCATAATATTTTATCTACATAGATGCGTGTATTTATATATATTAAAGCTTTCGCCCAACACTAATCAAAAAATCGAAAAAATAAGTTTAATCGGTCCACAAAATTTTCCTACATTACCGTTCGCGACATTCTTTGTACAAACATAACAGTGGATACACTTTGAATAAATTTCAGATTGGTGTACTATTCTCTATTGAGTTTGCCAAGAAAAAAATCTTGCACGTATCAGAATAAATGGGTTAGCCAGATTTTTTGCCTTTCAAGACACCGCAACTTAGTAAAAATGTATTGACCCAATTTCTTGTCGAAGAAATGACGTCTATAAAAAAAAGTGCAGCTAAAAAATCAGCGCATTTATCTTGTTATATTTTAATACAACTAGGTTTATTCTATCTCAATTTGTAAAAAGCTTTGTATCTTCTATCTTGTATCTTTTATATACGATGCATTTTAATTAGGACAGTATTATTATAAAACTTTTGTGGGTCACATAACCTTATCACTACATGTATATATTCATATTTTTTCTAATATCCAATATTAATAACAATATTATTTTATATGACACATTTTAATATCTATGTAATATTTATATATTGCCCTGGTAACTGAAAGACAAACATGAACGATACAGCATCAAATTTTGCCGGATTGAATCTCTCGGTTCATATAAAAATTGTAAAATATAAAGTTGGACAGCACATGGATTGAGTAATTAGCTGACAAACCATATTGTAAAAAAAGAAATATAAAGACGAATCCTCACGATGCTATATCTATATAACCAACTTTTGAAGTAGACTGGACTGGACATTTAGAAGTTCCCAATGTTCCGCTCGCATGCAAATAGAATGAAAATCAATCTTCAAATACATGATCGGCAAAGTAGATTTCAAATGCAAAACAATCGACTAGTGGTTATTTGTACCAAGTCCGCTCTGAAAGTGGTCCATATGGATCTACACAGTGTGAAGCAGCGCAACGCTCTTGACAGATTATTTTCCATGAGAATTGATTGCCAGAAATTGCCCAACTCAATGGGCATCCAGTCCTGCATTGCGGTTCATATTCGTTACATAATATAATAAATCTATCCAAAGCGGTCGACTTTTCTAACACTTCTCTACATTTATTTTGTACGTATCGTATCACAAAATATATGTTGAAATGAGTATAATTTACATCATACATACAGATACAAAATTCAATAAATGAATGAAAACCTAATAAAGGTATTTGCTGATGTAACTATACATTATATTAAATGCACAGGACACGGCATTCGGAGTGAAAAATGTACAATAATAAAATCTAAAACACGATAAATAATTGAAATAGGAATATGAAGCGCAGTTATATATAAAATATGTTCATTGTGCCTTGCAATTACGTTGGTATTTTTAAAATAATGTATAAAATATTTCATCGTTTGCCTGATTTTTTTCTTAATTATTCAGGATTGCCACGACAATATTCAAAATATGTAACATGAAATGTTACAACAAACTTTGTATCATCAAATGTCTCATGGTATAATTACATACATTTGACCACACAGCGCGTTCCTAAATTAAACTACCTCCCGTCGACATAGAAAACGCAATTGCATCAATCTATTCTAAAGTCATTTAAACTTGTATTGTTTTTTTCATCCCTTATAATTTTGTAACAGTGATATGGCTTTTTATAAAATTAATATTTCTTTAGTTCAGTTAATGGCTTTTCGATTCACTTTCATTAATATTCATTTGTATAAATTGTCTAACTATTAATAACTGGGTGATTTTTGTAACTAAAAACTTGAATACTTTTAATTGAGAATCTTAAATCCAATTATTGTATCGAATAATTGTATATTTACACTTATTAATTTCATAGATCAGTGATTCTAAAACTATCACCATCACTGCACACTTTTTAATTTTATTTTTTAATCAACGATAATGGTATTATTTTAATTTGAAAAATATGTTTGTGTCAAGTCTTTAGCATACGGTTATAAATTGGCATCGGTTTCGGGTAATCAATCATTAGAATGAAAGTCAGAATTTTAGACGTTGGACATATTTTTGAAAATTGTTTTGGCACTTTAAATTTATGTCGTCTGCCGCTCATTTCTATAAAAAAAACTTTAAAAAACCTAATTGCCAAACTTTAACGCGCGCTTTTACATATGAGAAACTTGTTCCTAAATTAAATTTCACACATTAATTTACAAAACAAGCATAGTTTGTGTAATATGTGCACTTTATTCACGAATACATGTCCATTTCTAAGGCACTCGTGTTTATTTTTTAATGTTAAAATACACCCATTTATATTAGTATTATAAACTATAGAACCAAATAATAAAAAAAACGTATGTTTAGGTGTCTCAAAAGATCTGGATAAAATTTATTAGCGGTATGTATGCAGTACTACAAAAATGTTTTAGGCTCCCATCAAAACTTTGTATCGAGGCCGGTAGAGGGTACTGCATGTACAAAATGTAAAGAAATAATGTTGTATAATATTATTAATTAAGTTTTATGTTTTATTTAAATTAACAATATAAAGTATTTTTTATTCATACATCCACTCGGAAACATTTCAACGTATCACCTATCCTATGCGGACACAGATTACGGTTATAAATAAACAATGTATGGAATTCAACAGTAATAATGAATCCATTTACTTTGTAGAACTTCATTTTTAACAATTATCACAAATGATACATCTATAAGTTAGTCTGAGTTCCTATCCCAAATTATAATTACACGTTTTTAAGCTTTTTTTAAATACTATAATTTATACCATGACTAATTATTTGTTCTATTTATTAAAATCCAATTAATCCACCAGCCAGCCAATCAGGATATCAATTGTAATATTATATAAATACGCATGTTTCGTTTAATCCGCTGATATATATTTAATTAATTATTTGAAATGGGAATCATTCATAAAAATATTTACAAACGAACAGATGTCATTTGTTTCGTTCTCACGAAAAATCAAATTGTAAAAAAATATTAAATCCATCATTCCACCACAGAATTAACTCCAGGTGCTTGCTCGATCTAGGACAGAAGTTCTAAGCTAAAGTTATAAATTATTTATAATTGACCTAATCCAATCAGTTTCGGTTAAAAATGAAACAGGAGCTTTTTTTTAAATACGGAACCCAAATTAAAAGACACAGTACCGATATATTATCGGGAGTTGATGCATTGCTATCAAACACTACAAACTCCAACTTCTTCTATCTTAGTCAATAGTTTATAACATGTGTCTTGTAATAGTTTTGGTTAAATTCAGAAAATCTATTTTCAACACTTTTTTGATTATTTTTAATTCTGTGTATATTTATGAATATTATAATTAAACGGAAATAGAGTTTTTACTGACTCTCAACTCTCGACTATCAACGACTGACAAGATTTGAAATAATCGTAAATTTCGACACAGAAATCAAACGATATCTTATGAAAAAAATTATTTATCGATTTTTTTCGGAATTATCATTGCGAAGGAGGACTATATAGATCAGCATAATGTAAATATTTATCACAAATGAAACAATTGTTATGCCTTTAAATAGTATTATGAAATATGAAAAAATAGGTCACATTTGAATTTAAGCAATAATCAATACTAAATATTAGAAAAATGAATAGCAATAATTATACTATGGATAGTCCCGATAAATTGACTGTTTTATTTTTTTATTAATATCATATTTAAATTAAAAACTCAAGTAATAAAAAATCTTATTTGGATAGATATTGCTTAAAGTTATTTTAATTGGAAGAAGTACTAAATGTATGTAACACTGTGCAAATGTTAATTTTGTGAAACCGTTATATCATTTTAAAAATATCGATTTTGTTACATGTTCCAGAATACACGTTTACGTATGCATACTTTTATTTCGATCGTTGACCCATCCTGTTTTGACAACCGCGCCGGGACCAAATCAAAACAAATGGGCCCCGAATAAATGGGGCCCGAAGAAGACTGGGAGCCAAGCGGGCCCTCTATCGCCCCACGGAATCTCGTCTCATAACTCTCCCGTCCGGGTCCGCCCTTAATTATTGTTCTCGTGTGTTTTATATACTTATATAAAAAACCGGTTTTTCAACACCCTATAGGAAAGCGTATAAACAAGGCGACTTCGTATGGTGATCGAGGAACAGGTGATTCTCAAAGAACGGGTATTGTTACGCCGGCATACGTAAATGCAATATAACAGTATGCGGTATTTTATTGACAATCTAAAATTCGTTACAAAACCGATAATTAAATTAAGTAATTCAAATATCTCTTACAAAAAATAATTATTTAAAATACATACCATATTATAAAAACAAAAAACACACATGTGTTTCCGTCTGTCACAAGTACATCTTCCAAACGGTTAATGACAGCAAATTGAAATTTTTACTAGTGGTTTTGATTGACACTTTCAAGTAAACTGTATTATTTTTGACTTCCAACATCATCACCGATGATCAACAAGAGATTAAATATGTTTTTACAGCTAATTTTGAAATTAATTTACTGTAACGAAATGAATAAAGCATGGGTTTGAATCTATCCCAACCAAAGCTGAGTCACAAAGATTTTTAAATAAAAATAATATAATGATATTTTTTTTCAAAGTTATACTAGATAACACTAGAAAGTTCAGAGAATGGAACAAAAAAATATATACAATTGAAAATATCATTAAATTTATTGATATTAGTAATAAAAGTATATATATAATTACTTTAATTTATATCTATACAGGCCATGCAGCGACGTGGTATTTGGTTCTGAACAAGTGCTGCGGATGCCTCGGGATAGTTCCAACTGCCTGCCCATTTTTTATTCGTGTTTGATTTGACAAACTGGAATACCATTAGACGCTATAATGATAGAATATAAAAAATATTTGGTTATTAAGGAGTACTAAATATTATTGTTGCTATTTTTTGTTGGTTTAAATCAATATTCTAAACATACTAGGAACCACTGCTTTTGCAGGTACAATTTTTGATTCACGAGCAATCTGTCCGAGCGTAAAGTGATGATGTACGACAGTGATGGCGAACCTTTTAAGTTCGGTGTGTCAAATTAAATAAAAAACTATCAACTCAGGTGGCATATCACATCTAGACATATCTATAATTTTGTGATATTAGCTGTAGTAAAAAATAGTTATGTTTTTTTATGCATATATTTATTTACTAAAAAAACATTGATGGCTTTTCTGCTGCTGGATTTTATTTGATGAATCTTCAATATAAGGTTTGTATTTTATATATTTTAATGCCAATCAAGCGCTACTTACTTCATCTTTCAGTCTGTTTCTCTTGTTCGATTTTACATTATTTAATGCTGAAAATAGAGACGCACAAAAGTAACCGATGATCGTAAACACGCGTGTCATAAGTTTCCCATCACTGATGTATGACATACTATTTTAACATAAATGTACAATAAATTTGTTCGGGCATAATGGTCAGACTATTGAATCGAACCATTTGTAGCAATTTTTTTGAACCAATTGTCTGCCGGTCTGTAATCAATCATACACAACAGTCAACATCAAAAGTAGCAATTTTTACACGTTATTATTTAAGGCGGATTGTCGTTATTGATGCCAAACTTTTCGTATTAAGATCAATATTATAGATTTTGTTTTAATATTATACAATGATGTAGTACATGCGTGTTGAAACACACAGACATACTAACACATTAACACGTATCGAATATCTAGCTTACAAATCGTTTCTCACGTGCCCATAGAGAAAAAATATTAATCAAAAATAGGTTTGATTTATGGAACATAGA
The DNA here is from genome assembly GCA_022683975.1 of Rhyacophila evoluta. Lineage (NCBI taxonomy): Eukaryota > Metazoa > Arthropoda > Insecta > Trichoptera > Rhyacophilidae > Rhyacophila > Rhyacophila evoluta. The sequence goes on along the minus strand of JAGVSQ010001870.1, from coordinate 5,179 downwards.
AAACAGATTACTGTATGAATCCTCTGTATATCTTTATAAAATCTGTATTACTATTAATAAATATTTATAAATTATTTATAAATTACTTATTTTACATATTTAAACTTCTTAAATGATGAGCCCGTGATAAAAAAAAATCTAGATATTGTACAAATTTAAAACTGCCAAATCTAATTTAACCTAACGTAATTTTATAAACGGGGGTATATACAGAGAGTTGTAATTTAGGGGGTTATACAAAGAGTCGATGTGGGGGTTTTTTCGACTAGATTCATTACCATGTTTTATATTTACTCTCCGAATAAAATATTTAGAAGTTGATTATTTTAGTTAGAGGTTAGTTTTTCATTTGGTAAGTGTCTGTAGCAAATATGCAAATAAAGTTATTTGTGACTACGTACTATTTTAAGCAACACAATTTAATATGGCTTATATATGAAATTAATATTTAGTATGTTTTAACCTTCCGATTGCTATGATATTCGATAATATATCAGTAAATCAAAAAATTCTATCATTCTTAAGTATTGTCATATTTTAAAAGAAAGCCAGACGCAAAGATGTAAAACAATTGTTATTAATATTACCACCAACAAGGATATATCGTACTTTCGCAGTCAAAGGATTAAGTATGTTTTCATACATTTATTTAGTCTCTTATAAATTTTACGCACTTTATCACTTCATAGTATGACAACGTTAATATATTCCGAAACAACTATATATAGTCAGGTCATTAAAAAAATAAAATTATACTGAATAATGACAAGGTATACTACTTAACACAAAACGTAAATCTCTCTATCTTCATTAAATTGGTGAGGCTATGAAGGCAAGTCGTACCATATGCCTTAGCCAGATATACTGATACTGTAACCAAAAAGTACTGTACTAAAAATTTAGTGGAGATGACGAAGAGATAGTAAACTACTTTAAATAAAAGAAATAAAGAAGGGGTGGAGAAGACTTAGAAAAGTTCAGGGGACTGCAGAAATAGGGTGCAAAAGTCTGATACCAAGAAGAGATGAGAATGACTGTTGGAAAGGGGTTAAGAGGAGAAACCAAAGTGTCATCTGTTTCTTATTATGCGGTATTCGAAAATATATATTTTATCGGTTAGTTAAAATATACTAATACCGATATTTTTTTAATTAAAATAAGCCTTTCTATCATACTTTCATTTTATGAAATAAATGTAATATACATATTGTATTAAATTAACACACAGAGTAGATATCGTGTAATACAAAAAATCGTATAAAGTTAATTTGCTATGAATGTGGAATATGTGAAATTCCACAATATGAAGACTCTTATTTATATATCATATTGAATGTTGGCCAATCGTTTGATCTTACTGTCGTATATTTCTTTTAAATATAAAGAATAATCATGTGTTTTCTCTTCAGTATCGTAGAAGTTAGCATGCACGCCTCACATTCAGCAATGTGACTCCAATGAGTATTCAATCCTAATCCTACTTCTTATGATCTAAAAAAATCCAGTAGCTATTGGAATTGAACCAACATCTCCAAATCCGAAACGCGCTAACGTCTCAGTTACCGAGGAGAGTTAAAGTTATCAAATAATAAAAGCATTACCAAGTAATTCGACATTTAAAGTTGTTGATTAAAAATTAAATTATCATAGTATTCAAATGATGAATTTTTGTATGTCGATTCCAAAAGAAATGCATTTTTCAATGCCAATACGATAAATCTAAAAGTCGTGCAAATTACGTCACGAAGGTTTTACTTACGTAGTTTGATATCCTTAAATTATTCAGCGTGACATTTTCAATATTCAGTTGAGAGTTAAATTCTGATTCATGATGTGTCAACGGTTACAACTCTCCTTTTTTACCTTGATATGCAAATTCCACACAACAACGTGCAGCGAAATGCAACTATATCGATCTATGAAAATACTGAGTCGCATACGAGTATGTACAATAACTATTCATATCAAATTGGATTGAATAATTATGTGATAAACAAGAAAAGATAACTACAATTAACGTTTCAAAATGAAAAATTTTGAATGTATAGTATATTAAAAATAAATTACTATTAAAATAGTATATAATACTACAAAAATTATGTGTTTTTAACATTTCTACAATATAAAAGAACTACGCTAAAATAAAAAAGAAAATAATATCTAGCAAAAAAAAGAGAAATATTTAATATAAAAGACTGCAGGACATGCAGAACCTACTTATAGTTTATGCAAATAGCTGTATGACTTCAACATTTGCGATAATAGCAGTGAATTTTTATTAGATGTTTGGACTGTTATAATTATGAACTAATTTGACAAGATATATTTGTGGATTTAAATTCGTTTTTCTAGGAAAAAAAAAAAATTGAATTAGCAAGTCCTTTACATTTCCAATTCACAATACACACGTTCAAGTAAGTGATTAAACGAATAAATTACAAGCGATTCTTGTAAAATATCTCGCACAAAAATTATCCTATACGGTTATTTCAATTTTAATAAACACGCCTGCTTGGCATGACATATGTATGAAAAAAAATCATTTTACTATACGTTTATGTAAATACGAACAATAAAAGCTTATATAGTCGTATTAAAAAAATATTTAAAAAATACTGTTTTTTCAAGTTATAGAATTAACATAATTATATCCATTAAAAGCAATAATATGAAATGCAGGCTTCACTCCACACGCAAGTAAATTGGCATAACTTACCCCGGAAAATGCGCTTTCCATAATTTATTACAAGTTTCCGCTGATGAAAATGCAATTCAGTATTTACACTACGTATATCGCCGGTATGGGTCGAGTATTTGCATTTATGCATATATTATATATCTACTATGCAGTACAGGGAAAAACTGCGGAACTTATATCATTCCTCACATAGTTGTGATATTACGTATAACGACCCCTTCTATAAGCTTGCACATTTTTCAAATTTTTGTGACGATGATATATTTTATATTATACAGCACTAATAAATTCGTTATTCATACATCAAATCTATTTTTATACATTCTTGACATTATTATATTTCTCAGTTAACTTATTTTATCCCCACAGAAATAGTATAATTGAGTAATTTCCCTCTCTAAAAAAACTCCATTTAAAAATTCCCCAATGCTTAGGTTAGGTTAAGCTAGGTTAGGTCAGGTTAGGTCAAGGTAGATTTGGTTTGAATTTAGGAAAAAAATTTTTGGAGAATTTTATGCTAAAGGTTGTTGCTTAAGATGTTTGTAGAACGCTTAATTTATATCTTTAATACTATATACTTACTGAATAGTTAAGTTATATATTCAGTTTGAAAAAATAATAATAACACTTCACATAGTAAGCGATCCTTTTTATTTAATTTTTTTTAATTTTTGATAGTTTATTAATTTATAACAATAAAATACTTTAAAAGTTAGGTTCAATATTTCAACGCCTAAGCTGAGGAAGTTACATTTATAATAGTGTGATAGTGTGAGCAGCCAACATCGATAATTTGCTTCTCAAAAAAAAACCTGCAACGAAAGAGTAATTTTTATATCACATTCAAATATATGAATATTCGGTACTCGTAAACAAAGAAGTGAAGATAAAGAAGCCTGATCGACGTCTAATATTTTATACGCGTTTTATATTTATATAATATATTTAGTATTCTATATCAAAACTCTTATTGTGTTGTCGGCTTATTTTCAATTTATAAATCACAAACGTTCACGGTGTAGAGAAAATACGTTGCATTTGCTTTTATAAGTAAATCGTGAGATCAATTCAGTCATAATTTTAGTTAAGCTAGTTTTTTTCAATCAAAATATTTGGCACGAAAAAGTTATACCAAGTATTTGCCAAAGACAAAAAAGTTTTTTTTAACTTGAACTTACAGTTTATTTATTCATTAAATTACTATTTAATTAACATTTAGAAATGTGTGATATTTGTTTAATATTTTAAATATCCACATTTATTTGCATTGGAAAAATAAATTTACCTTACGTTGTGTAGTAATATTTTAACATTAAGAATATTTACGTAGTTAATGATAATAATAGATATTCAATATTTTTATTGTTGTAGGTACACACATTTTTTATTTGCTTTCACAGATTATAACTAATGACGAAAATAATCGTTTTAATTTCCAATACGTTTAATATTTGCACATCGAGATTGAATCAGCAAATAATAGTCTATTGATTAAACATTCCAAATTCAAACAAACACGAACGAGATAATTCCGAAAGCGATGATTTAGACAAAAAGCTCTGCCTAAACTTTTTCATCCCACACAAAACAGCTGAAGCCGTTAATTTCAGATTATTCGTTCCGTTTATCCATGACCGAGCGTTTTATCCGAGCACGGTACATTAACATATACACATTACTCACCCCCGTATGTGCTGTATGGAAATTTAAGTGAATAAATGAAATGCTGATTGTTTTCGGACTGAGTGCTCGACGAGGCGAGATGAAACTTTGAGGCGCGTGATAAGGCGCACATTTTACGCACCTCATCAATTCTAAATGTGCGGCAGGTGAATAGCAATGAAGGGGTTGATGCCAGGGTAGCAAACAGGGCTGTCAGAAATCAGAACGCATAATACCAGAACATGTCAATAGAACTACTATTATATCTTTTAGATTAGATTTACAGATTTCTAAATTTAATTAAATCTCCGTTTAAATTTTTATTAATTGTTATGGATTAATAAAAAAAAAAATATTTATTACTTTATAGATTTATCTATTTGCATAAATAAATATTTTTTTCAGTAATATAAATTATGTATACCAATAGAAATGCAATATTGATTTCAGTAGAAAAAAAACAATAAAAAATTAGCATTGTATATGTTTTCTAAAATAATTCTCATATCCACATCACATGAGATTATTTGCAATTATATTCACATGTAAGATAAAAAAAAATAAAAAAACATTATGGTTGCAAATAAATTTGATTTACAAATAATTTGTTACACATTATTAATTCTTAATAATGAACAGATACATTGTAATATACATGATTCTAGATAAAAAAGTATTTAAACAATAATATCTATTAAATTAATTTAGTTAAGATGCTGCTATAATTTAATTTAGATCACTATTTAAACTTTTTTTTTTCAAATAATTCTTGTGAAAAATAATCTGTCAAGACGTCTTCACATTGCGAAGGTCCATATA
>JAGVSQ010001869.1:0-26967 GCA_022683975.1 Rhyacophila evoluta | reverse complement strand
TATAAGTAGGAAAATAAAAATTCAAACATTGAGAAATGGTTAGAAGAACTTGTTTGATGACCAAAATGCAAACAGATTTAGAATTGCTAGAAATGTGGGACAGTATAGAATAATGCTAAGGAAGAAGTAGTCGAAGAAAATATTCTATAGTGGTTATAATAAATGATAGATATATTAAGGTGACCGTAGATATCACACCATGATTGAAAGCGAAATAGAGTATCAAGTCTGGGAATTAAAGACTTCAAAGAAAAAAAACAACAAACCTTAAAAAATTATCAGTGATACGATCACACCTTGGCGATATACAGCATCTATTGACTATCGCACAGATAACGAAATTCAATTACATTTTTTCAAAAATGAATTCAGAAGATCGTTTTTATCTAACGATTTAACAATCATTTCGCACCCGCAGTATGCTTTATCTATACAGAGAGCGACTCGACGACAACGAGAGCAGGCGACCAATCACGACGAGGCAAACATCGCTGTGATTGGTTACCTGCTGTCGTCGTCGTCAAGTCGCTCTCTGTGTAGGAAGACATCAATCCGCTATTCACGATTCTACTGTATAGTCAAATTATTTGATTTTATTTCTTCTATTGGAGAAATGCGTCACGGCACAGTTGCTATATAGTCCCCAAAGACATTGTTTATAAACACTTCGTCTTCCAAAAGGCCTAAGGTTGATCGTTTTCTTCAAATCATATTTAGTATTTTAGTTCGTAAATAATATTAAACACTCTAGCGTGCGTGAAATTAATTGATTCGACCTCTTGGAGAATATAACCTTTCAAAAATATTTTCATCTTATTAGTGAGAACAAGGATGCAATATAAAATGCAGTGATATCCGGTCCCAATGTTTTTACGTTTATCTGTATATCGCTTAGGTATGAAAATCGCAACCAATTAAATAATTATACGAATATATTCGGTTCTTATTTATAGTTTTCATATCAAGCACTTCCTGCTTGAGTAACACATAACAGAAATGATATTTACTTCGTATAAGAAAATAATAAATAACTGTTCTTGCACAAGCGTGAGATGCAATTATTTACAGCCCTTCTTGTGATCTTTCCGTTTTTATTGGCATTTTATTTATTATTAGGAAAGGTTGTATATTATACATAAACATTAACATAATGATTGATATTTTTTAATTATATTTAATTCTTGTCTTCTCGCTAGGCGAAAAGTTAGTGTGCACGCTTTCAAGCTAGAATTTGCGGGTCTGATTCCTACAGGTCCTAAATTTAAAATAAATAAAGATGTAGAACCCAACGTGTAATGAGTTTTACAATTAAGTGACATGTATCGTTGTAAAATCTGTCAAAGTTCATTTACTGTATTTCTGGAGTGGGCATCTTCAGATCATGTAGATCCACATTCTCCACTTTTGAAGTAGGTGTAGTAAAATACAAAATTATATTCAATTCTCTCATACATTTATTATTATTATATTCAAATACTAATTAATATTATTATCATAGCACTCCACAGTGGGCCATCGTTTTATCAAGGAAACTTCTCCAATCTGTTTTGTGCAATCATTGACACCGAAAACTTGGTGAATCTTTTCCGCTCCATTCCGAACATTGACGCTGTGGTCTTTCAGCACCCTGTCATCGCTCAAGTTTAAAAATGGGACATGATTTTTTTGTTGCAAAAAGTGAAAACAAGGTCTGACGTAACTAGGTCATACAGCAAATAATTAAGGACAGTGAAAACTTGTTTGTCACATTTTTTGGGAATGGAAATACCACATAACAAAAAATAAAAGAGATAAAAAGAACTCTCCATAGTCAATATCATTAAATCAAGTCCCTTGTGTTTTTTAATGTGAATTTCAAAAATTAATAGTTAATTTAACAATTGCATAAAAATGTATTTGATGGAATAGTTGTGATTTAATAGAGAGTTTTCATCTTCTGTAAAATTCGTATTTTATTCCATATGAGATACTGATTTTAATGAGCAAAATAATAATTAGTATGTTAACTTGAAAGGCGTGAGAAAATAAAAAAAACATTACAGTTTTTATAAAGCTCTAAATTGGTGGCCAAAGTTTTAACCACTACAGGCAACCTACTTTTGAAATTTTTGGTGGCGGTCTACTAACACTAAAAGCAGTAATTTAAAGCCAAAAATAAATTTAAAATGAACATAGATAATACTAATACAAACTTAATATCGAGTTATATTATAACAGCAATTAATGATGACTTCACACAAACATAAAATTAGTACGTAAATAAAACTCGATGTTCTTTTTTTTAGTTTTATTAACACAAGCAATATGTTTATTATAAGCTTTACAATTCGTAGATATTAACTATTTATCCAGTATCATAGGGCATTTTGGAAACAATACATTGCATATTTACACCAAATTTATCATAATATGGTTCATAGCTACTTAGAGTTAATAAAAGTCATCTATCAAGAAGGGGTGACATTTGGTTTGACAATCTCTTATGGGGGGTGGACCAAAGGCATCTGGTAGATTTTCTCAGTATAATGCAAGTCTTTAAAATGTCGCCCCTCTCGCACCTCGAAGTCACGTCCATTTGCTTTCTTTTTTTTAGATCCCACGCTAAATAAAATTCTCTATTTTTGCAAATTCGCAGTCTCGATGATGGCGCTCTTACATGGTTCAGACGTTAAGAGCATTTTTATTGATTCCGCTTCTTTGCCGCCCCTTACATGATGCCGCCTGAAGGGATCGCGTCTTTGCCTCATAGCACGCTACGGCCCTAAGATGTACAAAACTATAATGGAGTATTTTATATGAAAGGTAAAAAAAATTAATACACTTTATAAATTAAATTTACCATGGAAAAGAAATGTACTATACCTTATAAAACCGAACAAATTGATTCTTGTTTTGATTCAGAAGGAATGGATACGCGGTCGATGTTTTGGCCACTCCTGATCTATATAGTAACTATACGTTCCGCTTAACAAATGATTTAAACAAAAATATAAAAAAAAGGTTTCTTTACTATATAGCAATGAATATCTTTTAATGTATAATCATTTTAGAGATTCAATGTATATATATATTATTTTATAATAATGAAAACGTGAAACAGTTAATAACATATTTAAATGTAGGTATATAATGTATGCTCGTGAAATACTGAAGATCCTTGACACAACTTAACGACGATTTAAATCTTATGTGATAATCGCGATACATAAATAACGGAGCGTGACATGGTTGAAAATAAGTTTATATATCTGACAGTTTTCTTAAACATAATAAAACTTGCGAGAACACAGTGATCTAGTTTTAAATTCAACCGACGCGTCTATCAACATGGAGATTGTGCAAATACGATAAATTATTGAAGTTCTAGAATTTTACAATTAATTTTATATGTAATATTATATGTATATATTTTCAATACATAGAAGCTTACGTTTATATTAATTACCACAGTATTATTGGTTTAGATTTTAATATAATATACACGTAGTATCTTATAGATTTCTTTTATAATACATACCCAAATGGGATGTGGCATTATGAACATACCATATATGTATTTGTATATATAATACACACATGTATTTATTTACTTTCCTTTCGTCTCTTGTGATTTATTTACCCTATTTTTATTATTTTTTATGTTTTTTTTTTGTAATAAAATATGTCAAAATTACGTTTTAAAAATCAAAATGGTTTATTAGCCATTCAAGTAAGTTCTATCAAAGAATCAAAAAGATATATTAAAGAGATTGTAAGAGTATATAAAATACTAAAATATTTCTAGTATATCGTCATTGTAGACCGAAAAGTCACTAACCAACAAATTGATAGTTTTGAAATAGCGGGTATTTTGTGATTATAATTTTAACAAAATAAATATCTAGTTACGCTACCTTGTATACAATAATTTTTAAGTGTTTAATGATAATAATAGCATAATCAGATCTTCAATTTGCCTAAGCATTATATTTTATGACAAATGTATTTAGTGGTTATTTGCAATACTGGCTTCTTTTTTAAGTTTCAATTATTAATAATTGACCTCATCTTGTCTCCCCGGTAGCGTGGTTAGCATCGTGCGCTCCTAGCAATCCGAGGAATGCGGGTCCGATTCCCCAGCTAACGGATTTTAAAAATCCAAAAATGATGGACTACCCATTAGGTTGAGCAATTGTCTGATAAATAATTCTCGTGAAAAATAATCTGTCAAGACGTCTTTACATTGCGGAGATCCATATCGTCACCAATATTGCAGGAACACGTATCTTGCGTTGATCAAATTTTACAGAAGAGACAAAAATGTTTTTTCCACAAAAATATAAAACTTAGAAATACAGTTTCTTTACAGGATTTATTTATAAGATATATTTACTCAATTTCAAATATAAATAATAATTAGTTATTGTGTACAAAATATCATTTTTTCCTAATTTTAAAACCTAAGGCTAAAAACAAATGTGATCGTTTTAAATAGTTTTACACATCTCAGAAATGTAAAAATTAGTAAATTCTTAACTGTTTCAAAATAATATACAATTGAAACGTGTTTACGTAATCGCGCGCGTGATTATGTAAACACACTGTTCCCGCCATAAGAATGTGTCAACTTGCGAGTTGTTACAATAAATTAAAAATAGCACTTGGTATTGCAGAAATGAATAAATGCGTTCCATGTTGAAAATAAACACATCTCTTAATATGCCAATGATACAAGACATTGTGAATAATAAGAAAAGTCACTTTCACTAAAAAGTCGAGTTACGTGTTCCTGCAATATTGGCGATGATATACTCCACATTTGAAGTGAATACACTCACTATCTAGATCCATATGCTCTACTTTGGGAGCGAACATGATATAAAAAAAACACTTAACTCATAAATGCGGAGTTAGAAATTACGTACTTTGACGAATCTAACTCATTTTTTTAGCAAAAATATTAGTTAGTGACTTTTTGCTCCACTGAATCGACGTGTACCTTTTTGCATAGTTTTATTAGTTTATCGTAAAAACTGTTTCCGGCTCCTTTCAGAGCATGGTGTTATATCTCATTTCCGGATCATTAAATCGAGTTGAAATCTCACAAGTTGCACTGATCTCTAATATCAAAAACGTATAATGTTCATAATCACGTCATCAATGGGGAAAATTACACTTGCATATAATGATTGCTCGGAATAACGGAGTTCACTGATGACTCTGTCAATGGCGGTACAAGAAATTTTATTTTGGAGGGGTTTTTTTAAAGAATATAAAATGCAGACACAACTTATCGATGTTCAATGTATTGATTGATTGACTCACAACCAATTGTCTGGAAAAATATTTCACCAAGATATATATTTACAATCCAAAAACTAATAGACTCATTCTACGGAAAAGATTTAATAAAAAATATTTCTCGATGTGAAAAAAAATCAGCAGAATAAAATTTCCGTAATTTGAGTAATCCACTATTTTGTATGAATAAGCCTAGCAGAGAAGCAGGAAAAGCTAGTATAATTTAAAGTTTGTTGACGCCTATTGGCATCTTCAGGCTGCGCGTATACAATAAATTTGAACTGATAATTTTTTTTTATCAAAAGTAAAAAATATAACAAGTTTTTGCAATATTTAATAACAAAATCAATTTCAAATAACATAATATTTATCATGTGGTATTGGTTAAGATTATGTCTTTGTCACATCCATGTTAAGCAATGCTCAAATTGATGATTATCAAAAAAATTAAAATAATATCGGTTGTGGAAAAAAAGGACGCAACCCTCAATTTCTCAAAATAGTTTTTGTTCGATTATCAGAATGTATAGAACTTAATAAACATTATATCAAAAAAAAATAAGCTAAAAATTTCAAATTAGTGTTTAAATTTAGTTTTTAGTTTGAAATAAGTATACCATGTCAAATATCAGACAAAACGGGGGACAACAGGAAACAATGCTTCCAACTAATCAATTGTATTGGTTTTTCTTAAATAACTTATTATTTTGGGTAAATAAAACATAAATCTTAGTCTTCATTCACTTAAAGATTGTGCCTATCTAGTATTTTGATATTGCCTCAAAATCATTAAATTAATGTTTTTTGTGCCTCCTGCAAAATTTTTTCAACGTGGGCTACGTCTTTTTCCCTTTCCACAGTCGATACATTTTCAGTAGTTTTGTGTAATTTTCAAATGGGAACTAATTTAGTGAGCATAATAAAGATGTAAATTAAAGACACTTTCTTACCCCCAAATATCAGGTGCCACTGGATGTAAGAAAAGATTTGTAATCGCAAAATACCGCTTGCGAATATCACTTATATGCTTATTCCCACATCATTATTCACAGCATATTACGTAAGTTAATTGTCAACTATCGAGCAGAGCTCTATGGAATATCGTATTTAACACATCAAAAGAGCACGATATACAATATATATAGTATAACCTAATTTAAAATGTGCCTAACCAACGGTGTTCATGAAAGATTTCGATATTCATTTATGAATTTGAATTCTTAGCCTAATGGAGGAACATAAGAAATAGCACCAAATAGTATTCATCTAACGACAACTACATATTAACATATTAATATACAAATATTAAGCCTTTTGAATAGTTCGAGAATAGGTCAGTAAAAATCCTGGCATTGAGAAGAAATGAGCAAGCCATGTTGTTCGATGTGAGAAATCCAGATCGCCATTTTAAGAAAGGATATTAGTTAGAACTCAATATCAGGATTGCTTTAAAGACTTTAGACGCTATCTATAAGAATACGTAGAAACTGATTTATTCAACTGGATTACAATTCAGAAATGTTTCTTGGTAATAACATAAAAATAAATGAGAGAATAAAGATATTATTTATATTGCTGTTAACAATACATAAAATGTCAAATAAATTCTATGCGTTCAAATTTGATCTCAAGTAGTCCTTTGATTTCATAATGGGAGCGGCCACATGTGGTAATGTTATACAAATTCTTACCAATTTAGAATAGCTTTTCAGTTTATACTGTTCATTATTTGGAAGCAGAAGAGCATTTTTGACAAATCTACATATCTTATTTGATTTATTTCATGATATTAGTTGAATGATATCAGTGAAAGATTTTAGTTTTTAAAACGAGTGTGCATAAAAAATTATTTACTAATGAATGGGTTAAATATGCAGGTAGACGTTGGCTAATTCATCACTGTCACGAACCTATCAAAACCCAATAATATCAAAAAATATACCCGTACAGTCAATTCACCATAAAAACGGTGACGACAACAATAGGACTTATGGTTTTGTGTTTTATTACTCTCTTTATATAAATTGAATTACACATTTGTACGATGTAGAGGAATGCTAAGTGAATTCCGACCATCCAAGGCAATAAAAATAACGACTATCGTTAGAAAATGACTCTTTTACATACGTGTTTGATAAATTTTATTATAACTGTACCAGTGGGTAATGGATACGATTTACATGGAAATAAACAGGCACGCTAGGTTACATACTGATCTTTGCCAATAATAAATGAAGTAGTAAGTATTTAATCGATGGTTTGAATAATGAAATTGAAGATAAACAAATCAGAGATGTAGAAATTAATCATAGATCAAAAATATTAACCCTTAGTTAAGTTTGTATCCATACACGTTTTAAAAACTAAAATCTGTCAGTGCTATCAATTCAACTAACATCATAAAAACAATCAGACTGGATATGCCGATTTGTTAAAAATAAAAGCTTAAAAAAATGCTCTTTTTTTCCAAGCAACGAACAAAATAACAGAAAAGTTATTCTAAATTCCAAAATAACATTAATACATGTGGCCGCTCCCATTTCGAAATCAAAGGGGCACTTGAGAACAGATCTTAACCCATATGACTAACTTATGTGATATTATATGTTTGTGAACGTCAATATAAATAATCTTCCGCTTCTTTACAAATCATAATAATTATAGAAAGAGCATAAAGTAATTTTTCGATACTTGAGTCAATTTTTTTTCTCATTTTTTTTTCTTAATATTTACCTATTTTTTCTAGACTAAAATAAATGATATAATTGTAAAGACTTCTATATGTTAGATCGATAGATCTATCTAGTATTTATGTTAAAATAAATAGTAATATTTTAACATAAAAAATTAAGTAATGGCTTTGAAAAGGCGACAAGGCGCACGGACGTACATGTACGCCTATACTCCTCAAAGGGTTAAGCGCAGAAGATTTAATCTGATAGCTCATATAGATATAATCAATAGTTTTTTAAAAATATAATAAGTTTCTGCAATCACAAAGAGATGATCATTATAATTAATCATATAACAGATAATATTTAAAATCAATGACTGATATATTTAAATGAGATCTTAAATAATTTTGTATTTTTTAATTCAAAACCATCTGAAAATGCATATTATAATTCATCATACAGAATTGCGAATTTTTCTTAGTTTAAATCTTTCTTCAATAAAATTTTAAACTTATTTTTTTATTATTTTAAAGTTTTATAACCATTTTAACGTATTTTTTATTGCCATTTTACTTAATATTTTCATTAAATCTATATGCATACTTTTGTGCAAACGATGGTGTATATATTTTTATGTTTGTTTGCTAACCAATATGAGACAAAAAAATTATCTTTTTAAATTTTGTTGTAGCTAAAAACGAGTCTTATCGAAAATTATTTACGTTAGGCATACTGAAAATATCCTCTGCCATTTGAGAGTGAGATTCGAAGAACCTTCTTAATTTACATATTATTCAGCTGTTCTATGTCTCTAATTCTTTATGTTTACCCCTTCCTCGTTTAATTTAAAAACAATTACCTTCCTCGCTTAAATCAAAAATTATAGTGTATTTGGGTTCATATACGTTCATATTTTCTTAAGATTTACGGAAAATCGTAATCATTGATTAAACTCTTGTTTTTATAAGAATTTCACGAAATATGAATACACTACTGTTGACAAAACATAAATATCCAAAGTATGTACAAAAATATTTAAATAAAGCTATATCTACGGTCCACAATTTGTGAGTCATACATTTTTCTTTATGTAATAAATGAGTGCTGCCTTTTCGCCAATCACATTGAATATACGGCGGTAAAATACTAAAGCGACCGATTACACAATGTATTCACGACCACACTATCGTCAATTTATTTTAATAGATGAGTACACATTGACGAATTTACCACAGTATTATTTTTATTTTTAGTCACATGGATTGGCAAGGCTAGAACAAGCCACGACTTTTTTAAAAGTGTGCCCACCATCCACCGGCCTCGTTTTTACCCTTAGTTTTAATAAGGCGTATTTTGGAGCTCTGATATCGAGAAAAGATCTACTTTATTCGACGGGAGTGTTGCGGGAGTAAATATAAATTACCCAAAACTTAGGTGGCCATGCACTCAAATGTGCTGAAATTAAAAGAAATGGAATGATAAAAAATGTAATTGGGAAAAAAGGAGACCTATTTAGACGAGCAATTTATGTGAAAAGATCATCATGCTCGCCATATGACGCCGAATATTTTTAAAAAATAATGAAATTTATGGTTGAATAGCTTGATGGGTCCAACAGCTGGTTGGGCCGACTTGAGCAACTCTTCCCGCTCCGTACACTTTCTTGGATATTCCCACAGAATGTAATTAGCATCCTGTTCTGGACAGCCACAAGGATATGTTGGCTCTTTAACAAGGAAGGAAACCAAACTGAGAGGCGGCAAAACCACCGTGACCTGTAATAAATTGGCTACTAAAGTGGTCTGGAGTCAGCTTGGTTATCTCCATGCGTCACTTAATATTAAGAAACAAGCCACAACTGTCGACAAACAATATTTATTCGATCAGTATAAATTAGCTATATTTTATAATATATTTACCATAGGGTCCCCTCTTTCCCAGCACTACCACGTATAATCGAGAGTATACTTGAATATTGTTTTTCTTTGAGTTTCAAAAAATTACGTAGGCTTGTTTTTTTTTTGTTGCACATAACTAGCTTCCTTCAATAAACAGTCTTCATCAGTGACATATCCCATATCTCATCAACAATACATGCTCCGGTCATCCTAGTATGCGACCGTTGTGTAATATAAAACTGCAAGCACGCTCCGTTGGAATCAAACAATTGAAAATTTAGCTGTCACTGTATATAAATCTTTTGAACGTCTTCAAATATTTTGCTGGACAATTTATATATGAACGCTGTAATGGAGTGTTATGACTTTACATCCGCATAAATGACCCTAACGCCATCTATAGACAGGTTAAATCAGTGATGTCTGAGACTAAGAGGTATTATTTTTGCATTATGTATCTACCCATATCAATGGCGGATGGCGTTGACTCATTTTAGAATCATAGCTTAGAGATTTTTTTAGATTTCCCTACGTGGAGCATATGGATCTATACGGTGTGAAGATATCCATTTCGAAAGAGGAGCATATGGATCTTTGCAATGTGAAGACGTCTTGACAGATTATATTTTACAAAAATTGCTTGTCAGAAAATTACTCAACCAAATGGGCATCCAGTCCTGCATTTTCGGATTTTAAAAATACGACAGATGGAAAATCGACCCCGCATTACCAGGATCGTTAGGCACGCACGCTACCAACTACGCCAATAATAGCCAGGAGGTAAGAGTAGTTGTAGATTGCAGAGATCAAATCACACAGTTGCAGGATTTTAAAAAAATAAGATGCAAAACCGGATATCTGATCGATTAAAAAAATAAATGGCTGACAACTCATATTTATATAAAAATCTATCAAAATAAGTGTTGACAGTACAAAGATCTTTTTCAAACTTTTGAGATCTAATTTTCTTCACCATTTTCTTTAATCCTTTTTGGTCTCTTTTTGAAAATTACCCACTTTCATGTTTTTTTTTAAGTTCGCATAATGTTATTATTAATTTCTACTATAAGGAGCCATTAACCCTTAGACCGTCTGAACATTTCCTTTAAGCCAAACCTTGAAGCCAGGTACTTCTGAACCCACTATCACTCCCCAATAAGGCTTACTGTACTACTCACTTTGGAGACCTATATTTTACACAGTGAAAAATAAATTTAAAATACATAATAGTCTCTATCAAAACTCACTATTTCTCTTTTGGAATATATCAATACTCAAAGCAGTTTCGTAGATAATTGATTTCAAGTTGAGTTTATACACAAAAATATAATTTCAAATAAATTTTCTAAAACTATAAAACTATCGCAGTAATCATCCATGTCTGGCCTTGGATGATCAATACATATCTTCTGTCAAGGACATAATTTATCTCTGTTTAGAGACTAACAATCAAAGCATTGTCTGCTTGAAATTATCACGTTCCCACAAAATGGAGGTCACGGGGTCGCGGTCGGGACTCGAACCCGCGATTGGGCAACAATGCGACAAACGACCCGCAAGAGTATTTGACCCTTGTGGTATTGTATTTCTACCCCGCCATAGAATAAGCTTCCATCTTTTAATCGATTGTATATATGACTTCGAGTGTAATAAACATATGACTAGTAATCGCTTGTTTATAATAATTATTAACAAAAAGATAAATTTAGTCAGGACAAAGTAGTGAGTATTGAATATAAAGAAGACTGTATTATGAATAGATAAATATACACGTTTTTGAAAACTCAGAAAATTCAATAAACAGTATATTTTGGGTTTTCAGGTTCATTTTCACTAGAGCATCAAACGCACGGTAAATAAACAAACTTGAAGTTACTTTGAATGGAAAATAACTTAACTCTCATTGTTACTACCATCGTGTGTATACATTAATTCATAACCTATATATAAAATTATCTTTGTTTGAAACTTGAATCAATTAAAACAAATTAGATACTTGGTACAATCGACTGTACAGTGACGTAGTTACATATTCAGCGCCCTGGAGCAAGTAAAGTCGTTGCACCACTTGGGCTCTCGTTTTTACGCCTCCCTTGAAATCTCTTTTTTTACGCGCACCTCCATCTTTTTTCACTTTCTACTATACTCGAATGTCGAAATTACAAACTAAAAAATCTACGAAAGTAAAATTTTTTTGTTCCTTTAATTTCTACTTTTGGACGCAGCTGAAGGTGAAAACTCGATCAATCGCGGATTCCCGAATTTGGTGCCTTCAGGTTGGAAACCATTGTCTTCTTATATCATCTAAAAAAAATACTCTTTCCCCCATGTTTTTTGGGCCTGCAGCAAACTGTTCCAACCGCTCTCGGTAACTACGCCACTGACTAGATAGTTAATGGAAATTTATAAACTTTCGTTTAAATCGTTATTTGCGGTCTAGGTTTTATCTTAAGGGCATCTTAAATGTTAATATACACATGTGTTTATTTATACTTATAAAAAATATCTAACGTCAATAAATCAAGTATTTTATCTACTGTCCAGCTCGTCCTTGTCATCACCAAGTAATAATCAGATGCATTCCATGGCGTAACAAATACAACAACAACAACGAGAAGTTTCTCATGAGCTTCGTCATGACCAGGTATCATGAATTACTATCCTTCCAACTGTGTTGTAATGTATTAAAATATAATAATGAAATAAATCGATATTAAATTGCACTATATTTTCTTTTTACATAATTATAATACATTTGTAGATTTTACATTAAAGACGGCGGAAGGATATAATCGTGATATATATGTAATTAAATTTACATAACTGATGGAAATACTCTATTATAATTAAAATTATCCATATTTAATCATTAGTCAAATAATAACGTGAAGCATCCGCTTTGTCGTAATACAGCGATTCCCAAACGGTGTGAATAAAAATACTTCGAATTCCCTTTAATTCAAATTCCATACAACCACAGAAAATGAATGACAAAAAGCACAAACTACATGACGTCGATTAAAAAAAGTTTAAATATCTTTAACAATCCGAAATAGATTAGTTTTATTTTTAGTGAACTTGAGTTAAATACAATTTATGGTGTTATTGAAATCTGTATTTTTAGAAATTTAAAGATATTGCTTTAAATAATTACTATAAATTATTTTTTCTTGATATCCCAGTAATTCAAGAAATACAACATGTTTTGTGTGCATAATAATAAAAGTGTCCATAATAAGACAACTATTCTAATTAAACTTTTTACGGTCACGCTATAGAGCGACCACTCAGCGACACAGTGACAGTTACTTGAGTACTACTAAACTGTGTAGTAACTGTTCATAAATAACGGCGGTTATATTCGGCATATCCAAGAAGTTATGTGCGCAGAACACTTCGGCGGATATCTTCGTCGTGTGCACTGTGTTACCCACTATGCCTCGCGGATATATACGTCATAAGCACTAAAGAGGTTAAAAGGTATTTGTATAATTAAATAAAAAACTTCATAATAATAAAATAATTAAGCTTAAAGCTCTAACCCAAAGTATTGTATCTCACAGAGATGCAGATGCGTGTTGATGCAGATATGTATGATATTTAAAATGTTTCTATTTGGTTTTGCTCAGAGAGTTAGAATTTAATAAATAAGGTCATTCTTGTGAAGAAATAAGTCAATTATTAGTCTTGCATCGGTGGTTAATACAGAGAATATATTGTTTTTATCGTTATGAAAAATACTTTTTTATCTTAATAAGTGATACAAACCTTTCAACGCAGTTGCTCCAAATTTGGATATTATTTATCTGTACATCATGAAGATATTCGCTAAAAATATAATAATATCCGAAATTTAAAGACATGTATTGACAGATTATTTTTTACGACAATTGGTTGCCAAATAAAATCCAAATTTTTGGGTTTTTAAAAAATCGGCAGACGTAAGAATTGAATGCGCATTCCCCAAATTCAAGACACGCATGATTACTTCTGCGTTATCAGAGATATCAGTAATGTATTTTTTCAATGACACGTCGTTTGCATGAAATAAAAAAAAAATGTTCTGGAATCTATGCTATATTTACTTATACGAACAGAATTATGTATTATTTATTAATAAGGTTTTAAAATCCTAAGCAATTGATGGTAATCAGTATTATAAAGTTTTATGTATTTGTTGAAACCTGGTCATTACTGTGCTGCTTTCAATTTTTACTGGTTCAGTATGCCATCTTTTAAAAAAAGTTTTCATAACGCTGGCATCATCTAGTGATAATTATGGCATGCAAATCACTTTGTATCGATCGAGAGTTTCAAAGAAGTCAGTTAATTTATCGTAATGATTTAATGGGGCTTATTGTGTAAGTGCACGTGACGTTGAATTCACGCCACTCTGTCGCTTACTTACCAATCCACCTTATACTTACCTTTAAAGATACAATGTGGACTTGCGATTAATAGTGTGAATCAATTTCAAAGACGTGAACATAGCAATTGAATAATATTAAAATTACAAAAACTATTCTACAATTGTTGATTCAATTTTTGGCAAGATCAAACAAAAATTACATAATTTTATTGATCAGAATATACATATGTTTCAGTAATCTTCGATAGAGTAACATATTGATAGCCTAAACAACACTTTTACTAATTACACTTTTAAATATGCATATTTCGTATTAATTTGACAATTCAAAGTCATTTAAATATATCGAAAAAACGACCCGAGAAAATTTGATAATTCCACTGGGCTCTGAGATCTACACTGCAAAATAAATATTTTAGTTTAAGACCTCTCAAAAGTGTGCTATTAGCAAGCAACTCTAAAAATGAGTTGATTAAAAGTTTTGTTTATATCAAAACAATCGCAAAAATAAATAAAAAATCAATCAGCTTTACATTCCTCTGTAAAATTTATTTATTAATTTGCACTTTAATCCAACGATTTTTAAAATCAAAATATAAAAACCATGACTGAAATCGAGCACCATAACCATATCGACCGAGGAAAGGAAAAATAGCGTAACCCTCAGTTTATTTAAAATAGATTTTTCAATAATCACAATGTATATAACGTCATACACATTCTACTTAAAGGATGTAAGCTGCAAATGCCGAATATGAATATGAATTTGGCATTTAAGTGTAAAAAAGGTGGATTGTTAAATTCGCGACCAGGACAAAAGACTTTATTGACATCAATTTTATTGGTTTTGCTTAAATAACAAATTAAAATAATATAAAATTGTGTAAATAAAACTCTAGTTTTTGTATTCTGAATTATTTAAAACTGGTAAACTTCCATACGTGAGATCACTGTTAGCGACCCGGTTTTCGCCTTTCGGCATCTTCAGGCTACATTATATGTGGGCGGTGAGCGAACATATAATATACTTACTACCTCTAGTTTTTGTCTTCCTGCACTTCAAAGTTGTGTCCATTTAATATTTTGATTTTGACCCAAAATTATTAAATATACGTGTTTCTGCCTCCTGTAAATTTATTCTGTATGGACTACGTCTTTTTTTTGTTTGCATCATCGATATATATAATAGATTGGTAGAGCTCTATTTAAATTGACGGCTGAGAGGAATAAAAAGACACGTTAGGAAGTTGAAATCGGAAAAGGATCCACCTAATGATGATGCTGTTACAGCTGTAGTTCAACTATCGTTAAAAGAATTACTCACACGTGTAATTTGCATAAGAATGCCATTTCCGGGTATATCACTTGTTGAGACTAACAAGCCGCTTTCATATTAAAGGACACATAGTGACATCTGCCTGGGAAAATAACAACATTCTTATTTAACCAGTTTATGTTGTTGGTACATCCTTTTATCATTACATAAAAACATGTAACAAAATATAATTTATTTTCTTCTTCAACCATATGTGCTTTTTTTGTGGAACAGTATTTATCTGCCAGTTTTTTTAATTCCTTGGAATATTTCCTAGCAATATAGATAGTTAACGTAAGAAAAAAGCAAGCTAGTTTGACACTCTTTAGAAGTATCCACAATAGTGTTTATTCTAGTCAGTTTAGTGTTGCTGTTTAATTTCAAAGGTAATAGAGAACTTCTTAGCTTTTTACAAATTGAAACCATTTTATGTATAATATAGTATTTATATATATATACAATATAACAATATGCCCACATATAATATAGCCTGAAGTTGCCGAAAGGCGACACCCGGGTCGCTAACAGTGATTTCACATATGGAAGCTTATCAGTTTTAAATAATTTAGAATTTAAAATCAATTTCCATCAAGCGCCATCAGTCAAAAATACTAATAAGTTTAGCGATCAGCTGACAACCAGTGAACCCAGAAAACACTTAGTTAAGATTATTTCTTACTCATTTGCTTCATATAATATTTGGATTAAATACGGTAATAACTTGGACCAGGCACGTGTGGTATTATATGAAACAAATGTTATACGGTCAATACTAGACATTCGAAATATTTTTGATAGCACTTTTTTGCTTTCATATCAGCTAGATTCATCTCGGTCCAAAGTGTAATTCGTGTATGTAGTAAAAATTCTTTCTTGCAGTCGTGAAGTGTAAAAATCTTATGCATCGTTTTTTTCCCACCATCGGCCAGTAAATGTTTTTCGCATTTCAATATGCTTTTAGTGTACGTATTTACTTTTTCACCTACCACTTTTTTAATTTACTTATAGTATACAACTCTAAATGAACGTGATTCGTCTATTTAGTAAATAGCATTGCTGTACGGCCGAAGACACATGCAATGATGCTTATTCTAATCAGTAAAAGAAATACAAAATTTTAACAATGCGCTCGCATCGCTAAATATAATATACATCTACTTTGTTCAGCTATTTATTAAATGGATTTATTCCGTGTGAGGACGTCCGCTCCAGAAATTAAATATAAATATATTCACAGCGTTGAGACTTATTTTGACATATTTTTAAAAGAATAGATTTTCAGCCAATTGTTCGATTCGATGGGGTAGCCAGATAACTGCGCACACGACAGTTGCTCACATGACCATTGCTCACGTGACAAGTTCTCACATGACAAATGTACACATATAAAATTGCTCACATGACAAATGCTCACATGACATCTGCGCACACATTGAAGTGCTCACACCAACACAGAAATTAATATTAAGACATAGTTTAAGTAGATTTTTTTTATATTTTATTTAAATAATACTTAATCACTTACTAACAAATAACAGTTTACGATAGATATTATCCAATGGTAAAATTATTATAATAACTGAGTTTGAAAACTTAAAATGATCTTATACTAAATGAAGTGTAATTATTTAACTATCAGAAAAATCATCCGATGAAAACTGGTAAGAGTGTTTTATGAAGCATATAAATAAATATTACCGTTGTTAAACAATAAAGAAGATGTTACCATGTTAGATAATTGTTCCTACACGATAAACTCAGCCGTTAAATGCCAATTTAGTTGCCATTTAAAAGACAAAAGATACACACATTAGTTTTGCAACGAGAAATATTTCAAGAATGTGGTTTAAGGATATATCAACTCTGTGTGATTCATTTTTAATTTAAATAACTTCATAAATATTAAATTGATTTTTTTTAATACAACATCAATTGAATGTAGTTAAGCAGACAACGTCCAAGCTACAATATATCAATTGCGAGAAAAACGCGATTGAAAATTTTCAGAAACAAAGTAAGATTTAGTATGACTTTTATATTATTAAGACTGTAATATGAAATTTAAATGCTTACATAGCATATACTACATCTTTTTTGATTACTATATTATTGAAAAACGTACTGCTTTAAAAGTTGTTAAATGTTTTGTGGGTTGGACGTCTTCTGCTAATTAAAATTTTGATCGTTTTATGCTTGAATTTTTATTGATATTTGCCCATAAAGCCTTGGAATTGGTTATATTTAGCGTATTTTTTGTTTATAAATAAAACAATATATCGATACAATACAATACAACAATACATTCACATTTATTGAAACAAATTGAATGTGGCATTATGATAATTATTGTAATTAAGAATAGGTTAGTCAAAAAAATAATGTAATTAAGTAACGCTATTATTAATCTTCAAATCTGAAAGCGTTTGAACCACATTGACGTATTGTAGGCATTCATTTTTTAATTTTTTTAGTATGCGAGTCATAAAATACAGTGATTACTTCTTCTGTGTGTACATTTTTCATTGAGTGTCTTTGTAGTATTAAAATATTGATGTTTTCAAAGCATTATATGCAATAAAATTTATTTTGTGGCTTGGACGTCTTCTGCTTAGCTACATTTGTTTATGATTACGTTTTATTATATGGTGTTTGCAACCATTGTAAATACGTAAAAGTTACATACTATTGTATTATATTTTATATAGTTTTTATTGTTGTGTAATTGTCTGATGAAGTCCTGTTCAAAATGATATTTGTATCAAAAACAGAAGGCCATAATGCACACTGCAGTTGTTGAACAACCCACTGATGCTGAAATTTGTAAAAAGTGAAGTGGCTTAAACGGCACATTATTATACTTTTTATTCGCATATGACGGGGCTCATAAACCACTCAGCGCTAAATAGAAACATATAATCTCACTGCACGATGCCTTGTGGCTCAAAACAAATTAAACGACGGTCATCAGTGAAAGAAATGGATCTTTCAACATTTGCCCTCTAAAAAATATGTCGAGACCAAAAAATTTCGTGAAAACTGACTCAGGGTCTTTTTCCATTATTTTTATTTTTTTATACCAAATCCGTTCTCTAAATGGAGCATACAGATCTTCACAGTGGGAAAAATCTCAACTGCCTCTTTCAATTAAAGTTTTGTTACAATCTTCACATATTGCTTCATGTATGCAGGTTTTTAAACTTTCAAAAAGTGTTAACTTTAGATATAAATATTAATGCAAATTATGTACTTCGATTTTTTGCTATAATTCATCAACTATTTAGCCGAAATAAATCATTTGTGAGGTACATATATATATATATATGGATAAACGCAGTGCACAGATTTATTTCCTGGTAGCATAGAGGTTAGCATGCCCACTTTGCATCTGGAGAGTTCCGCTTCAATTTCCACATCTGCTGGATTTTTTTAAATCTGAAAATATAATACTGAATACACATTGGGTTAAGCAATTATATGACCAACAATTCTTCATATCAAGGAGGCTCATATACTCTACTTTTGGAACGGACACTTTCACTCTGTGTATATCCATATGCTCCATTTTTGGAGTGGAAATCGTATAAAAAAAACTTGTTTGATAATTTATTTCTGGACATTTAGCTGTCAGCCAATTGTCCAACCAAATGAACAACCGTAGTTTCATCTTTGAATCATTAAAAAAAATACAGATGTTGAATTCTAGACTGCAAGTTTCGACTTCGAAAGAGCACGCTAACCTCTCAGCCACTAAGAGAGGAGCCACCAGAGGATAGGAGGAGGTCATTATTACGAAATCATTATTATTTTTAAATTGAAATTGTTTCAATATTCGTTTTATGAACATCAATGTTTGTTTATTAACATGTTTGTTATTTAATGTTTGTTTATTGACAAAACAACAGGTTGTTTGATTTATATTTTAATACGACCGGATAGCCTTGTTCTAATATTGTGTGCAATTTGAAGATTTATTTAATAAAAAAATAATATACTCCAAGTTCTACACACATTTAAAGTGTATTGCTAACTCAATCGAGTGAAAGGCATACCACAGCTGCATTAGGGCCAAAGAGGTTAGATGATAATTATATTATTATAGTAAAAATAATATAAAAATGCTTATATATTTTAAGAATTGAAATAATTTCATAAAAGACACTTTTAACTGCAAGGTATCTGAACACATATGATTAAGATAGTAAAAATGTGTTTTTACATATACTTTACGTGTATAATGTGAACGACATGTTCAATAAATACCGAAAAAAACAAAGCTTTTATTAATTTTCAGCAAATTTCTTATCACTTAATATAAGCATCTTTTGTTCAGCTTCATTAATAACATCTTAGTAATATGTAAATTATTGAACACAATAAGATCTACATAGTGTCCTCACCATCCATCCGCCCCGTCCTTACACCTGGTATTAATCAGGCGTATCCCCGGGCTCTGATATCGAGAAGCTATCTACTTTATTCGACGGGATTTTTCCGGGAGTAAATATAAATTACCCAAAACTTAGATTTTACGCGAGGCTCTAAAAATGTATATTTCATGACTTTGGACCAAAGTCAAAATGTTAAATTAAAACAGTCTTAAAGTACACGAAGCCAAAAACTGATGTTATATTTACCTATTTTGATATAAACTTACTTGAGATAAATCAATGACAATTGATAAGGTGGATGTTCTTTTTCTGGTCGCAAAATAGACAGGCCATCCTTTTGTCAACCTTAAAAGCTAAATTTAAATAAAAAAATTGGCACCTGCAGGTTACATCCTTTTGACAGAACTTGTATTATATTGTACACATAAAAGTAACGAAAAAAGATTTTCTGCGTAGATTGATGATATACTACTGTTACCTGTGTAGATTAAAATATTTTGGTTAATTATTTTATTATCTTTGATATATAATGTGTATTAGAACCTTGTCAAATTAAAAATTTATTCAGTATAATACAATCAAATAAAAGTAAAATTAATTTCGCTGAATTTGTATTTTTTAATATCATTAAGTATAACCGAAACATTAAAATAATCTCTAGTAATATTAATTAGGTTTCTACGCGTAGCTTGTTTTTACTGTTTACTGTTACATAAATTGAGCAAAAATAAAAATAAAACCCAACTTTTGAATAAATTTTAAAAACATTACCTTATGTTAATTTTCTACCACATGAAGCACTTCATGAGCGTAATAAACCGATACGGGGCATTAAAACAGGTACAAATTACCCACTGAAATGATCCGGCCGTGTGAATATTGCGAACTACACGGATCCAGAGAGGGATTTAGGATTTACATACAAGATCCCGACGTGAATTCCCTTAATCATGATTACCAACCATCACATTTGAATTTAATTAGGATAATTTTATGGTAACACTGGCACTAGTACTTCATATTTTGCATACATTGTAAATGCAAATGCAAGAATTATTAAATATCTTTTGCCAACAAACTGCGGAAATGACAATATAACCAAATTGACTCCAGACCATTGGACTTTCCAGTTCTTAACCGGTCGCGTCGGCTTTGTCTCCAAGCTCTGTCAGCTTGGTCTTATATAATAGAATCGCCTACTTGCTTATGTGGCGAAATGTAGGATGCCGATCACATCCTCTAGGAGTGTCCCATACGTCGGTTGAAAGAAAAGAGCTTCTCAATTCGGCTCGGCCGTTTGTTGGACCGGTCGGCCATTGCGACTTGGTTTCTACGGAGAATAATTTTCTAGCTTATAAAAAATTTGCCAAGTCCTACAGGGATCGAGAAGGTCTCTTCTCGGCAGAGCTAGGTGTTAACAGGGTATAATTAGTTGGAATAGGAATCACGCGCACTCTAGTGTACGCCAACCAAGGTCTCGGGAAACTTGGTGTCCCGAGACACTTCTGGCACTTATGAAAAGCGCCCAACGTTCGTTATGCCACGGTATACGCCCGCATAATGGGTGTAGAGACGTGGAGGGTGGTGGAGGGTGGTGGAGGGGAAAATTTAAATTCAATATCCATATTTAAAACATCTTCCGAAATGCTACCGCTGTGTTGCCACTAAAAACGAATCTTTAATAATTTCAGATTAGTTAATTAAATTAAACGATTTTAACTATGTTCAATGATATTCTGATAAAATAACACACAAAAAAGTGATCGATACTCTACCAACGGCAATAATCATTGCATGATAGTGACAATATTTATTTTTAAATTCATATAATATTATTATTCTCACCCAATCAGTAACAACATTTTGAATACGATGCTTTGTTACAAAACTGTAGACAATCATGCTAACCATCGTTTGAAATATTCAGAACTTTCATATCGTGTTTGACTACGTTATCTGCTAATATATTTTTTTTATCATTGTGCAGTTGCAGTATTTGAACCCGTGACCATCAAGCAACTTAGGGTAACTTTAAGATTAGGATAAATCTATATTCTATTGACAATTGTCCAATATGTGACGCCTAAAGCTGCTATCTTAAGTGCCGCAGTTTCATAAAGATTTTTACTGTCAATAATATAAAAATTTCTTGCCTTTTAATTTCACTGAATCCATAATCAACCCTCATAAAAATTAATCTGGCAAGAAACGTTATCACATTACGGCGATCTGTATAGTTCATATTTAGGGAGAATACATATTTACAAAATATTTGTATTAATACCTGATATTATATTTATTGACTGTATAGAGGAAATATGATGTAATCCTCAGTTTTTTTTTCAAAATGACTAATTTTCGATAACCACAATTTATACAACTTAATATACTTTCTATAAAAAGAATTTAAAATGCAAATGCTTAATTAAGTATAAAAAATGATTGCATGTCAAATTTACGACCAGAAAAAGACTTTTACCACATCAATTTTATTGGATTTTATTAATTAACGTATAAAATTAATATCGAATTGGGTAAATAAAGTACCCAGTAGCGTAGTTAACGTAAAGAAGTTGTAGCAAACTTCTCAGGGTTCAAGAATCATAGGGGCACAAAATTAAAAAATATAAATAACAACAAATCAAAGAAAAAATTAAAGCGAGAAATTAAAAGTTTTTTATGTTGAAACTAAACATGTATACGTGTATTTTGTAAATGAAACATGCAGTAAGTAATAATTATTACTCCGTACTTAAAGAATTACAATTGGTCTTATTATTATACGTATTGATAAAATTGAATATCATAATGTTGAAATGTCTTGAATTACAAATAAACTGTTATTAAGTAAGGCATAAATCGAAATAAGAAGATTAGATAGAAATCGAAATCGTCAGAACTTGTCCGAGAAACAAGAAGGCTCGCCGACCCGGCTAGCTCCAAGGCGTTGAATATGTAGCTACGCCACTAAAAACACTTTAGTTTTCACGCTCTTCAAGCTTGGGTACTAATAAACATTTTGACTTCTCTGTAGATTAGGTAATTTTCCTTTTCTACAGTCGGTATGCTCAAAATATATATTTAAATGTAAGTCATTTTTACCCAATGTTGGAAAACTCAATCTACATAACAAATAACTGAGCATAAATATTAAATGTATTCGATAATATTTTTCTAAAAGTTCAAGCGGTATGCGATCCAGTAGAATCTTCAATAATTGAAACGAGTTATGCCAACCAATCCGTCATTTTTTCAGTTCTGTAGAGAGACCGCTCAATAAAACTTAATCGTAATATTTAAATTAGATACATACTCATAGAGAGAATATATATCTACAAAAGTTAACTTATATAATACAAGATGGACTTATATTATAATTCATTTTAACAATGTGGCATTTTAGTTTTGTTTTAATGTTAGCGAGCGAATGACAGAATTCAGTATATTTAGCCTTTTCTTATTTCATATTTTTTTTTGTATACGTTTGCTCCTAACGTGGAGCATATGGACTTACATAGTGTGAAGATATCGACTCCGAAATACGAGTATATGGATCTCCGCAATGTGTAGACGTCTTGACAGATTATTTTTAATAAGAATTTTTTGTCAGATAATTACTCAATCCAATGGGCATCCAGTCCTGCGTTTTCAGATTGTAAAATCCAACATATGGGAAATTGAACCCAGATTGCTGGGCGCGTACGTTACCAATTAAGTTACCGGGAAGACGGAGAGATTTAACGAATCAGAATTTGGCATAGTAAAATCAATATCGACTGTTGAAAGGAAAGCTTTTTTGACAATCATAATGTATACAACTAAATAAACGTTCTGACAAAAGGATCTAAGCTGTAAATGCGTAAGTTTTTATCTAAATTTAGCTATTACTTTTTAAAAAATATTAATATGTAGTATTTGCGAATAAGACAAAGGACTTCCACCACATTGTTTTTTTAAGAGAAATATTGTGATATTATAAACTGAATTTACGTAATTATATTGTTGTATAGATAGATTTATATATTTTATTTTAACCCATTCAGCCTGCATTAATACCAAGGGAAGGAAAAATTATCTCTCTTTTAATTAATGAGCCAATGGAGACAACACAAAAATCATTGTTATTAGTTGAATTTTCAGTTTCCATTCATTTATATTCAGTGACTTAAGATGCTCTGACTGTAAAAATGAAGTACCTTCCAATCGAGAACCGTATTTTTTTTTTTTTTTCCAGAATTGATTTGATTTTCAATCATTGTTAGTTTATCCTTAATAAATGGTTATATTTCCTTTATTTATATTAAAGAGTATGAGTTGATTGTAAGGCACACAAATGTCGAAGTATAAAAAACATTTTATAAAGCTTCAAATATAAATTTCTTCATACATATATATTCATATAAGCTTCAAAATACATAATTTAACACACAGGGTCTGAATGCGTTAAATAAAAAATAATTCAAATAAAAAAAATTGAAATCAAATAAAACCGAAAAATATACATTATTAAAATATAACATAGATTATTTACATAGTCTAACACAAATATATATACATAATTACTTCATCAATCTTATATGAGAGATGTATAATACATGAAATTTTAAATGAAAAAATCTTTATTAATTTTTATTTTTTTACCACTAGAAATAATTATTTATGAAGAAGAAGATTCGATATTACATATCTCAATTTCTACAAAACCGTTCTAAATTTTCTCCAGACAGAAACCGATCGCTTATTTTTTTATAAACAACAAACACGTTTCACTATTCGTGTGTTGTGTACTTTGAAAAAATTGACTGAGATGAGTTCTGAATTATATATTTAAAATTTGATTTAATGAATAAATTAACAACAAAACAAAAATATTTAAAAAATATATATAATAAGGATTTATTTAAATCAATCTGTAAACATTAATAACATAATTGCTGTGAAACCTACAAAGGGACAACCATTTTACCTATTGTAGTTGAAATGCAGTTTGACTGATAAAACTGCTTTGAAGACTTCTTCAGTTCTTTTTAATCTATACGCCAATTATTAATACCATGACCTTATAGCTTATTTCCTATCAGTCTCATCTAAATGAAAATGCAGCCTAATAAACTTTTCTTAATTTTTGAGGTTAAAGTTTAAAATTTCAAAAGTTTTTATATTTAAAAGCTTCATTAGAAAATGTGTATGTTATTTATAAACAAAATTACTTCGTATTGTATCACACGTTGTGTAGTTTACTGCCATAAGACATATAAGGGCGTCGGCAACAAAAATGCGAAATAGCTATAAATATGTGAGTGAGCAAGTTGTTGTCGCGCTGCTCATTTGCTCACTCACTTATTTATAGCTACTTTGCATCTCTGTTGCCGAAGCTCTGTCGCCGGGGCATCTATCGTAGCTCCGGCCTAACACGTAAATAATACAACGATCTACGAAAAACGTTAACATTTTATCCATAACATTATAATAAATTGCCTAAATGATTTCTTATAATAAAAAAGCTGACAAATTGGGCTTCCATACCAAATAAAAAACTGAAAGGGTGTTCGTATGCATGATTCGAACCGAAATGTGTTGAGTAATATTAATTATTCATTGATAAATATGGATAAATAAATATTTAATCACACGTAAATAAATAAAGCTGGTCGCGTATAAAAATTCTTATTGGAGTACCGTATTTATTGCATTTTTCACCCAATATGAATCATCCATGATAACATGATGATGAACTGATCTAAGATTTAAGAAAAATTCACGTCACGTAAGTGATTTATATATTTATTCAAAAATAAATTAGCTTCTTCGGCATCTTATTGATAAACAAAATAAAACCTAATATATTGGAATCTTTTTACACGGTGTTACATCACCAATTTTTTATTCCAATGAACCCAACAATTCAAAAATAAATATTAACAGTACCAAATGTGCGTAAACAAATTCGTCTATTATCTAACATCGAATGTTATTTGTTTCAATTTTTTTTTAAATAAAATTAAAATACAATAGACAGTATTGAATCCTATTTTTTTCATATCTATCCATAATCGATAATCTTTTTTTTTATTATACTAGGTATATTTTTTACACGGTTTTGCGCGGAACGTATTCACCGTGTAAAAAAGACAGTCCAGTGTATAGTTTATATTATATTTGTGAAAGCATACAAAATTTCATTTATAGATGTTAGAGTTGAATGATAATGAATATATATTGAATATAATATTTATAAGAATGCAATTATAATTTTATCAGTAAAATATTATAATTCAAATAATAAATATAATAATAAAATTAAATTGAACAACATCCTTGTAAATTTGTCTCTTCATTTATTTTTAATTTATTTCTAGAATGTTGCATAGATTATAATTATTATTAGCTTGACGCAAATACGGACTCACCTATCGAAAAAAGTCATAACCAATAACAATATGTAAAGTCGCAAATTAATTTACAAGTAAGTTGAAGTAGATGGGCTCTCCCTCACGGATTTTTCGTTAATTAATAACTGTACCGCGGAATGTAATACATACATGACCAATCAGGTTGCCGTGAAGTGAATATAGTCACGCTTCACAAATGCACGCCGATCGTGGATGTATTGTGGCTTCGTAAGGCAGGGATATGGCACTTTGAGACACAACAATCATGTATTCAAATTATAGATCCACCACCAATTTTTTCAAAATGGATGCCATAAAATTTAATTTAATTAATTGTATAATATCTCATCGGTAATGTAAAGCTTAACGTTCGTGCCTCGTATCCGGGGAATGCGTGCTTGGTTCTTAACCGAAAATGCAAGACTGGATGCCCTTTTGGTTGAGCCAATTGCTGACAACTAATTCTTGTGAAAAATCCGTCTAAACATTGTATAACAAAATATACATACATAATTACTTCACCATTCTTACATGAAACATGTATATATTACGTGAAATTTTAAATGAGAAAATCTTTGTTAATTTAAAATTGTGAATTATTCAAAACTGGTAAACTTCCATATGTGAGATCACTGTTAGTGACCCGGGTT
>JAGVSQ010001868.1:13224-26968 GCA_022683975.1 Rhyacophila evoluta | reverse complement strand
TTCACTTTTGTTTACATCACTAGCTGTCAAATGATTTATCGGCACTGGCCAAATGGAATGATTTATGTACGCCACAGAACCATATAAGAAAGAAATGAAATATTCTCAAAGGCGATGAAAATAAAGACTTGAACTTATAATTAAAAATAATACTAATCACTTTTTAAATTGTTTCAAAATTATATTTTTTTTACTGATTTATCACAACTTTATAAACAGCATATTAGATGTTTGAACAATTTTAAATTCAAATATGATTTTAATACTAAAATCATCTTTACAATCTCCGCTCCGAAAGTGGAGCACATGCATCCACAAAAGAAACACACTCCAGGAATGGTGTATATGAATCTCTCCTATGTGAAGATATGTCTTAAAGGTTTTGTTGGTTATCAAGCAATCACTTAACTCAATGGGTATCTAGTGCTGGATCTTAGTAATTTAAAATTCCATTAGCTGTGGGAATCGAATCCGCAATCTCCGACTCTGTAGCGCGCACGTTGGGAGACTAAAATACAAATATATATACGGTAATATTATAATAAATTGTTTCTTGACTTTTTACTCAAACTTTAAAATTAATTATTGCTTTTATATTATAAATGAATACAAGTTCTATCTTTTGCATGGTAAGTTTCTTAAAACATTACGTCTTGAAAGCTCGTTATAATCTCCATACGTCATGTAAGTGAACAAATTGAAAGTAATCAATCATTTTCCTCAAGCTAATTACTTTTATAATTAATTCGATATCTTGGATGTTTTGAAGTAAATTTGTATATATTAATATTTATGTAAACGCAAAACATATTTTTTCAAATTTTAACAAACACATTACCATATGTATAGTATTATATACTGTAAAGATGGCCTTCATATGTCAAAAATGTGGTGTTATAAAATAATTCTTACTTAAAACTAAGGAAATATTAAAGTAAGATCATATAAAATGTTTTATTCCGATACTAATAAAGAACATTCGTACATGTCGTAAATTGGACATAACATAAAAAAGATTCTTCGATAGCTTATTTTTAAGTATTTCTTAAATGTTTGGTCTCTTATAAAGTTAACAATAGAAATTTATTTTCAATTGATCGACACTTTTAATCATTAACTATTGATAAAATCTTTTCAATGGTTTGAAGAAAACATAACCTTTCATAACGTGTCAGCGTTTTTCTATCAAACTCTTATTTCTGCAATACTGCTATGGACCAGTACGTAAGTAAAAAATAAAACATTTTTGAAGTGAAAATGCCAAGTATGGGTAATTTATATCAATGTAATAGGTCTTTAAAAATGACTAGAACACTCTAACAGTTTCTCTTCATTTATTAAATTTTCAAACTAAATTAAAAATAATATGACTTCTTGTCTGTTTTCTTAGTAAAGAAGCATTCGGTATTTTTTTAGTGAGTGTTACAGAGAACAAACAAAAATTACCTTGGTTACACGTTTCCTATTTCTCTTGATTATGCCATCATTTTTGTGATTTCATTTTTTTTTTTTTTAATATAAAAATATGTCTGAATCTATACGATTTTTATTTTTTATCGTAAAACTGTTCATTTATAATGTAATTTTCATGTTTTGAAATTCGTATCTATTGTGTGTACTTGATAATTATCAAAGTATCAATGACTCTACTTTTATGACATGGTCTAAGCTGAACCAATCATCTACGTCGCAATATGATGTATTTAATAACTAATTACATACACAATAATAACCATGTAAATTGACGTTAGTGTCTATAAATTATACTGTCTGGGATTTTAGAGAGTTTTATAATTTTGTTTAAGATAGTAAATTTATCTAGATTGACAGTTTACCGTTCTACCGAATAAAAATATTACAGAGGTATATACGATTGGAATGGTTTATTTATATTATATGTTGCAAATTTTCGAGCGAGAAAATTCCAAATATCAAATGTATCATGTATTTATAACGAGTCATAACTGTCCTGATATGGTACAATCTCAATTCAATAAATACTTTAAAAATACCATTAAATATCGATGACATTCTTTATCATTAATTAAAGTCACTGTATCATTTTTTTTTAATATCATGATATTTAAATATTATGTACATATTTGTCTGCTTTTCTATTGTCCATATTCTTATTTATCTTTAATAAATTGAAACCTAAAATATTTAGTAAAATTAAGCCTTTTTTATTATTATCAATAATCCATATCAAAGAAGAAAAACTTCAAAAACTTTTATTTTAAGGCTTAGATATAATATTGAAAAAAAAATATATACACATATATGCAATGTTTGCTCCCAATATGGGCATATGGATATACCCAGTGTAAAGATATCCACTCCGAAAGAGGAGTCTATGGATCTCCGCAATGTAAAGACGATTTGACAGATTATTTTTCAAAAGAATTGTTTGTCAGACAAATACTCAACCCAATCGGTATCCAGTCCTGCATTTTCAGATTTTAAAAATCCGACAGATGAGGGATCAAGCCCGCATTCCCCGGGTTGCTAGGCGCACACGCTACCAACTACGCTAACCGGGAAGACAAAGAAAAAAAATATTTCGGACTTATTTAAATTCAGTATTCTTATAAACTAATTATCGGTATAAATTAAATGCTAATTATAGAACAATAAGTCCCTGTCTTGTTTGTTTTTTTCATTAAATCAGTCGTAATTAATTTTAATTAATAGAACATCGTTCTCTACTCGTGCTAACAAATAAGTTCTAATACCGTTACACCTACAATAATAGATTTTGTAGCAAAATGAGCTTACATTGTAAAAGCTTCATGAAACACATCCAAAAGTTACTTTAAGGGAAGCAGCCGTGAAGGCTTAAAGCCAATTTTAAATCAAGCTTTATGTATTATTGTTTAAATAACATTGCGAGGAATATATTATTAAATTCATAAAGGATGCTTAATAGTGATTGTTATTAGAAAATAATTATTTTCTACTGATTGCTTAATAAAGACTGTAACATACTATTCCCATATGAATCGAACTATACAGTAATTTACAAATACGAAGTTTTGATCATGGCGTTGATACTTGGTTTAAAAACTTAAGCGGATGAAAATTATTTATCCAACTGGACGATAACAAACCTGAACTTCTGTTTTTTTTTTAGATCTGTTCTTAATTTTGCCAATATTATCAATTTTAATAGATAGTAGGCGATGAATTATATGGTGGTTTTTATTTGAACTAAACATTTTATTTTACATATGAATGATTCTCAAATATAATAAGCGTCAAAGATGTATCGTAGGGTAATTTTCTAAAAAAATAAATTAATTCATATTAAAATAATATTTGTGTAGAATAATTTGGAATTTACCATTTATTGAATATGATGACATAATATCTATTACTCAATTATTTTTATTTACTTAAACCTTTATTTTTTCATTTTATTAATAAATATTTAACATACCTTACAAATATCCTTCTCTGAACACAGCTCAAAGATTCATTAGTAACATTCATAATATTCCGAATTGCACTATTTAATATTTTCATATATTCATAAACTGTGTGAGACATACATATTGACAGTGGGGAGGGAAAAGGACGTAACCCACAGAGAATAAATTTTATATGAACCACAAAAATGTATATTTAACGATTTTGGGTGAAAGTTAAAATAATCAATACACACAACCTTGAAGTGCATCAAGACTAAAGCTTACATCCTTTTGACATAGCACTTATTAAGTTGTACATTGTAATTATCGAATGAAAGCTATTTTAAAAAACTGAAGGTTAGTTCCTTTTTCTTTTCCACAGTCGATATATAAAAATATATACTAGAGAGATTCTAAGATTATTAATATATATGTTTTTAGTAAGATTACACCAACCATTATATATAACTTTTTATATATATTTTACCCTATCTAAATTCATATTTTACCTTTGACGTAATAAAATACGTAGGTTGACCGAAATTTGGGCATTTTGTTTTAAACATTCTGTAAATTTGAGTATCGACAGTCGTGGCTAACAAGTTCGTTAACACGCATTCACCCTAAAAGCAACTTGAAAATGAGATTATTGTCTTTACCTGACTGTCCTCAATTTCGTGCTCCTCGCAAAAATTCTTTTCCTGAGCGGAAAAAAAACTAATTCATTCACTTTGTGTGGACTTTACGTTACATAATCAGATTACTTCTAACGATGCTACAGAAAAATAAAGAAGACTGTCCGCCGAATGAGTTTTTTTTTATCTTTTTTGTTAACATTGTGAAAAACAGACGTGTCGGGTTAATTTTTTATCACCTACTTTGCGATGGAGAACGTTGTGTTTAGCATATTTCGAGAATTTCTTCCATGCATGAGCGAGTAATTACGTTTTTATCATCGTATTATTTACTACGGGCATCTTGAATTGTATGGAAAACGTAATGTATCCGTCACATACTTTACTTTATTCGTAGAACCTTAATAACAGTTTACTTTTTAAATTTAACATTTTTTCACTTAAAATGCTACTAAGCTCATTGTTTTATATCTGTTTAGTCAGTAAGGTATAATTGAAGAAAATTCTTAATACTCATTTATATTGTTTTATTCATAAAACACTTCACGAGAAAAATAATCAAAATTAAAATTATTTCATTTTAAAATAGAATTACCCTACACTAAAATTGTATCACTTGAAGTGAGTGAGTTTCTGTTAATAAAAGTCGGTTTCAAAAGTGATTCTAGTTGACAGTGAGTTGCAAAACAGCTTCGAGACATTTTATTAATCAATATATTTTGCATTGCACGTTATTTTAATACAAATTAGAAGGTTATATCACATTTGTAAATATATATGAAGACAATGGCAGAAAAAATATCAGAAAAAACAGTTTTTCGTAATTTAGTCGAAACTTGAAAAAGCTTCCAGAGTACTTTTTGCAACTCATCGCCTCATTTATTGTATTATATTTAATCTGTCAATATTGACGAACAATATCAGTTAACCTTTATCTTTCACAGTCCATAGTATCGACTTATAGTAATTAAGCTTTAGACGCTGAAACAACAGGTTATTGTTGACCGCGATATCAGCTAGAAATGCTGACAACGATCGCTCTGTGTCTCTATTTTCTCGTAAATATTAGCCAAAGTAAATATGAAATACATATAGTTTGATAATTTGTTATGCTGCATTTGTCCTGGTTTTTGATTTAATCTATTTCAAGATATGTTTTACTCCCATTGATTGTTATCCTTTGCATAATATTCGGTATTATTTTTAATTTAACTACAGTGAGAATTATTATTAATTTAACTACATACTAGAGATATTCATTTTTCATTGGTCGACTAAAATAAAAAATAATTAATATATAGTTTATAACATTAATACTTCATATCATTATTTATCGAAATAAATAATAATAATTTATTTTTCGTCCCTTTTCTCAGAGCGTGTTAGACACAAAGAACTTCAAAGAAGAACTTAACAAATATTAAATCTATTTACCTGCCCTCGCGTAGCACAGAGCAGATGTTTACGCATTGTTGCAAGATTACATCTTCCTGGCTAGGCTTAACGTCATATTTTATTCTTTCACATATATTTTCACAAAGATGATGGAGGCCAATACACTTTTCGAACAAGAATCAATAAACCACATAAAAAATTAATGCTTAAATATATAGGAAGGAATATAAATAAGACAACACGTTTTGGTATCGGAGGTTGCTATTTTTAACCCATAGCTAAAAATTAAAAAAAATAGACGCAGAATTAAGTGCCCAGCAAGTTGAAAAATAAGCTGACAATCAATTATTTAAAAATATACATATTAAGATACGTCTTTATATTGAGATGGTCAATATACTCCATTACTGGATTGGTCATGTTCATTTCTCCATATGCCTACTTTCGGAGCAAACAGTATAACTATGGTAAGATATACCACAGCTGACAATTAAATCATTATGGAATAATATTGAAGTAAGATTTTTTAAATTTGGAAAATTATGAACTATAATTTCAGTACAAATATTTTATAAAATTGTAGGATATATTTACAAAAATAATTCTCTCATACATCGAATAAAATTGGTATCATTTCCACATGAATTATACCCGTAATTACTATCTATAATGATAGAGTAATAATATTTCACAATCTAAAAAAAGCTCTCTGAATGATATTTTTATAGAGACCTTCATAAAAGCGATGCCTAGTCGATATGTATTATTTTTTTAATTTTTCCATTACCCGCCATCTTTCAAGTTTTCGGTTATAACTCTCTCCTGTCGGAACGAATTGACTTGTGAAATTACGTCTGCCTCAAAGTTGGAAGAGTCGTAAATCAATCGCCATTTTGTAATTCTGGTGAGTCTTTCGACAAATTTACCTATATTTATTTATTATTCTTATAATGAACTGAAATCTACAAGAGAATATTTTCAAATACTATAATAAACTATATTTATATCCCTATTTTGGCTAGCGAGTAAAGTTTTGAACAAAACTATAATATCTATATAATGAACAACGTTTCGATAAAAAGTTTTTTTTTGTATCAGGTCATTCGTGCTATAAATTTTTGCGTATTTTTGCGTACAAACTAAACGAGTCAAAATATAACCTGCAACAATTTTAATGAGGTTTATATTTTTCATCCTTTTCTTAAGCCATGATGGACCTTTTTAGTTTTTTTTTATATACCTCATTGGAAAAATAATTGATTTTTAGAGCTTGAGACTTTTTTAGGCCTTTTTAATATCTATTTTTGTTTTTAAACTTTTATAAGGATCTAAAAGATATATATATAAACAATTGGAGCAAAGTTCAGAGAAACAGTATAGGGGAGAAAGTAGTTCCTTATTTATTTTACTTAGTTATTTTTATATCTATACATGTTAAATTAGATTTACAGATATTTATATATGGAAAATTCAGATATTACCAAACAAAGGGGTTCTGTTGTTAATATTTTAGCTATTAACTTAGGTTTTATTGTAGTTATGTGGAAATAAACTAATAGCTATGTAATATTGATATATTAAAGTTATTTATATACGATATAAAAAATGATTTCTTTTCTTTTTAAATGTATATGAAAGGTAAAAATGTAAAAAAAATGCATGAACCTAATTTTTTTTGGTATACCAATTTAAATATCTTGTGCTTTATTACTGTATTGTGTAACAGCAATGGAATGGCTGCGAGTTCATTTCAGAATTTAGAAACTTTTGCAATTGGCGCAAGATGAATAGCTACACTTTACTCCGTTGAGAGTACACAGTTGATTGTTTTAAATTTCCCAGAACAGCCAGCACTCATACCTATTGATAAATAATATTAAAACCAGACGGCGAAAGCAGCTGAAGGTTTAGGAACCATAGTTATTTATGATAATTACCACCGCCACATAAATGTTTGCCTCAGAATTTCAAATTCAATTTTGTGTTAATGTTATTTTGTGCTTAAGACAGTTATGTTCTACAATCAATAGACTTAAATAGAAGATAGATTATTTAATCGCTATCTCTAATTAAAAATTCATTGACCGGTTCAATTTTCAAAAAGATATCAATATGATTACAAGCTAATAAAAAAAATATCCGTCAAAAGGACTCTTCATCAAGCAAACAGTATACATTATTTTAAACAATTTCACTCAACCGAAATAGTTTTTAATAACTATATTAACCATATATATATTATACCATGTTCGCTATCAAAGTAGAGCAAATGGATCTACTTCTACACAGTGTGAATACAGTTATATATGGATCTCCGTAATTTGAAGACGTCTTGGCAGATTATTTTTTACGAGAATTGTTTGTCAGATAATTGCTCAACACAATGGCCACCCAGTCCTTCATTTTAGAATAATATAATATGCATTTTGAAATATAATATTATACTGTATTATTTATAAATATAAATATTAGCACTAGGGCTTCTAATTACAATTAATTAACAATTAATTCTAATTAACCCAGCAACTACGCTACCGGGGAGAAATATTTTAAGTAAACTTGGCACATATACTGTATTACTAAATAAATAATTATGGCCTGGAACATTCTCAAAAAAATGATAAAAATGTTGGTTGTAAAATGTAGACATTCATTTTATTTCATTAATTTAATCAAATTTCTTCTGATTTTTTAGTTAAATCTTTTATTATGATAGTAAATTTTTTCTTGAATCCATTATATCAGCAGAAGTTCAATAAATATACCAATTTTAATTCTCCAACGTAAGAAAAGCTACATATTTTTATAATTAAATTTTGAAATATATAAGAAACTATTGCAAAGTTAAGTTCAATCAAAAAAATATCAATATCTTTTACGATAAATCGGCTAAATCAGAGACTCTAAATTATTTAAAATCAATTTTCATCAAGCACCATCAGTCGAAAATATTAATGAAATCATATTCTATTTATTACATTTAAGTTATATTTTATAATAAACTTCAAGAAATCGATAATTATTTAATAATAATTATTTTAATTTTATTGCAAGCTTTAATAATGACATACAAAAAAAAAATATTCGTAAATATTAATTCCAGTTAACGGCTTGAATTTGGTTGAATAGAAACGATTTTTTCTTGGAACTGCAACATATTATGTAATTCGAGTCAATACAATACGTTCACATTGAATATATAAAAATATTATTCCATGTTGTTAAATATTTAGTGCATTCTATATTACTACTGGGAGCTTTCGCGTCCGTAGCTTTCAGCGGGGCAAAAGCTGTGAGCTTAATATAACATAGAGTCGAACAATTGAGTTGGAATTATTAAGTCCACGACGAGGGACTGTGCCTGAAATTTCCGTTTTAATTCAATGTTCCTTTCGTTATAGCGAAAAGCCGAGCGGTACTTGTTAGCTGCGAATAAATGCCCACTTTATTTTTATTTTCTAACGGTCGCCATCTTGATTCGCAGCGGGTTTTTTCTTCATATTTTGCTATTAACCCCATGATAACTTAAACGTTCAAATTGGACTGTTTCGTTTCTGACAGATTACGGTAAATTTACTTACAGTTAAACTGAGTTGGCATTGTTCGTTTAATTTTTATCATACATTGCCTCGAAAATGATCACAAATTTTATAATATCAATTCAAAAATAAAAAAATATAATCACGTTACAAGAGTAATAAAAATGGATGTTCGATAATTTTCTTTATTTTAAATATAATGAATACTGTCAATAAGAATGTTATTTATTTTTTTATGTTGGTTTATTTGAATCTCGTGGATAATGAACAAATATGTTAAAGTTTAACTCGAAATAACAATTTTGAAAAATAGTTAATTAACTGTGCTTGATTATTCTATTTTTTATTAGTTATGTTATTCGGGAAATTTCATTTAATGATTTATTTATTTATTTTCACTTAAACTAGTGAGAACTGTGGAACTGCACGACGCAAATAACGACAAAAAACGAAATAAATTTCGTAAACTTCCTGGTTATTTTTTATAAATTTTAAATAATTTTAGAATGTTCAGCTATTAGTTAATATACATTAGAATTAATTTTTTTTTTCGTTTAATGTACTAAGTTAATTTTATTTGATACTTAAAGGTTTTATTAAGATACATTTCGGGTTGAACCCATTCTGTACCAGTATCATTCCGCTAGATGAAATTCTCCAGAAAAAATGAGTTTTTTTTATCATTTGAATATTGTAATGCTAGACGTTTATAAGGGAAATGATCAGGAGCCTAAATGGGCAGTTAGAAAATATTGAAGTTTTTAAGTATTCAGATGGCGTAAAGATTGAAATATTGTATGGAATAATCAGTATCTCGGGTGATAAGAGAACATTCTTATATAAAAGGAAAATGTAAGGGAGGAATTTCGTCCCTCGGAAAGATTTTGGCAAAGTGATTTTAGTCTGATTACAAACTTTACTGTTTAAAATAAGTATTTTTCTTTTTTTCTTTGATTACATAATAAGTTTTTATTACTTCAAACTCAGCCTCCGTTTACACAACTGTTTAATTTTATTTATACACTTATTCAAACAAAAAATATGTGTATATAAATTTTTCAATTAAGTAACCATATTTGGGGGAAAAATGCTGTATATTAGCAACGGTTTGCGAAACGATATTTGAAATAAAAAAAAGTAAATGATTCAAATTTTGTAACGGCAATGTAAAGATATTTTCAATGTTTTCTTTCAGTTAATTGTTCATTTACTTTAAATGGAGATTTTTCAATTCTTATAAGATTCGTTAGAAACCGATTAAGCTATCTAAATATAAATGATTTAAGATATTTGTTATACCATGTCCACTCCAAGAGTGAAACATACATAGTGTGATGTTCAATCCCAAAGTAGAATATATGGATTTCCGCAATTTAAAGACTTGTTTTGATAGATTATTTTTCACTAGAATGACTTCAAAATATTGCTCTAACCAATGGACGTCTAGTCTTACATTTCCAGATTTTTTAAATCTAGCAGATGTGCGAATCG
Organism: Rhyacophila evoluta; assembly: GCA_022683975.1. Taxonomy (NCBI): domain Eukaryota; kingdom Metazoa; phylum Arthropoda; class Insecta; order Trichoptera; family Rhyacophilidae; genus Rhyacophila; species Rhyacophila evoluta. The sequence continues at coordinate 16,501 of JAGVSQ010001868.1, read as the reverse complement.
CACCCACATATCCCGGCTAACGTTTACGCTACTGAGAAGATTATATAGTGTTAAATTCATTACACTATTTTAGAAACAGTTATGTGATATTTATAGCACTTTGTGCCTACAGTAAACCAGAATTATTTCGCATATACCTAAAGCATGTATTCGTAATAAAATAAACGTTGAGCTCAAAATCATCCCTTTCCCTTGCAAATTCCGGAAATGAGAAATGAAAAATAATCCCCAACATGGCGGAAATGCGGTGGATGGATTGCATTCGACCCGCGAGTCATCCATCTTGAGGCCTGAACATCAAGGACGAGGCCCGTGCCGGAAACGGGAAAGAGATGCCACGCTCCGAATTTCGGCTTTTTCTTAACTGCCTTGTGATGCATTACTCTTCTTAGCGTTGACAGGTTTCTCCTTCTCTTTCTTGTGTATGATCGCCTACTGACGCACAGGGCTGTGAAAAATTATTTCCATGATTATTATTGTTTTACAAATTTTTAAAATCGGTTTTTTTTCGTCGATATATATATGTCTTTATAAAATACGTTTACCAATTTTAAAAAGATTGTTAGCTTAGAAAATTGTTCCATTGCACAGAACAATTAATAAAGTATTAATATTTTCTAAATAGAAAGTGGTAAAAATAGAAATATTATTAATAATGTATGAAAATTTTTTCACAAAATTTCATATGAATAACCATCACAAATATCTTAAAATAACTAATAAAACACTTTTCATTTTCACTCTATAATTTTGTTGGTTTTAGTACTATTTTTTAAGGTTGCCATACTAATACCATGTCGTATTTTACTGTGGAATATCAACCACTTGATTAAACTATAAAATAATTATTATTTGACGTCGGATATCAACCATGACATAATGATAATCATTGTAATTTATATACATATTGCAAATACTTTTTTACTAGATACGCAAAGTTTTCACCATATTAATGAACATTGTCAAAAATATTTTAGCCTATGCATTTTATTATATATTTAATTAAATTTGTTTTATTCAATTGTACTAAAAAAAATTCACCCCTGGAATAACGTTCGGATTTACTTACCAATCCGTCAGCGGTCTGCGAGAACGTTGTTAACAATTGAATTGGATCAGTGTTTCACTGTACAATTACACTTATGCACTGTTCACGGAGAACTGCCAACAACTTCAACGCGAACTCGCATTTTTCTACACGTGAACAACAATAAAATGAAATGAAACACGATGTATTAACAAGTTCCGCAAGTTAACATTTTATTGCTTCACTTGATGAATTTCTACAATATTTAGAATATTTTACAGTACTATATAAAAGTTATTTCTCTTCCATTTATTTATTTTTTAATCAACCCTATCATTTAAATCAGCAGTAAAAAACTTGAGCGAATTAGTATAGTTTCAAATATATGAATCCACTGGTTGGCCAAATAGTCCTCTCGCTATTATAATCGATACCATACAATTATTTAAACAAGGTTATTTGATATTTTTGAACACTTATGGAGTTTATATTGTATTATAAACGTCTAATAGTTTTAAAATATTTTAAGACAATTCTTTTGAAAGGTTTTGGCTGATTGATTAACCATACTTCCATGCTAAATCATTTGTATACCTACTTTATTTCAAAATGTATTTTTTAATCGTTAAATTATTATGTACTCTTTTATACGATAATCAAGTAATTTATCGACTTGCAATATGGCTATAATTATAAATAAAATAAATATTTTGAATTTATTTTTTACGAGTATTTAGAAAATTTAATTATAAATAATTCTAAGAATCAATAATGAAATTATTTGCAATATTTACAACTTCATATTATACCACGTTCACCCCCAAAGTGGACCATATGGATCTACACAGTGTGGCGATATCCACTCCAAAAGTGGAGTATCTGAAGTGGAGGTCTTGACAGATAATTTTTCACGAGAATCGTTTATAAGGCAATTTCTCAACCCAATGGGCAGCCAGTCCTACGTGCTTAGATTTTTTAAATCCGACAGTGATATTACTAGGATATTACTTGCATTCCCCGGATAGCTAAGCGCGCGTGGTACCAAGTACGCTAACCGAGGAGATAATCACTTCATATTAGCTTATACAAATACATAAACAATTAAAGATGTTATAATTATCATATTTAAAATTACACGACTAATAATCATAAACGGTAAATACGATAAGAGGTAAAAACAAATAATTGAATTATTTTTTTTGTTCACAGGTTTCGGTGGGGGGAACGCAGCCACGTGTCGGTTTAGGGGTCCAAGCAATAAGAGGTTCAACCCTCTCCGTAAACGGCGAGCTTCAAGCTACGACTCGTAATCGAGCCGCTTCAGTCGGAATCGATACAGACATGGTGTCAGAGTTCGACCCTTCAAGCTCAGACTCTGGAGTCGTAAGCAGATGCGCAGTCGTCAAACCACTTAAACTTAGATTATGCCAACCAATATTCGGAAAAAAACAACAATCAAAAACGCGAAGGCAGGATACCGCCAATCCTTCGCCGGCAGAGTTAGAACCGGCATTACCGAGAGTTCAGAAACCAAGAGATCCAGAAAGAGAAAAGAGAAGAATAGCAAGAAAGAAAGAAAAAAGAGCAACACTTATTCTAGGATTAATCATGGGAAGCTTTATTGCTTGTTGGTTACCGTTTTTCTTTCTATATATTCTTACGCCAGCGTGTCCTATTTGCAATATACCTGACAGCGCTTTTGCGATAGCTTTCTGGCTTGGTTATATGAACTCTGTACTGAATCCTGTAATTTACACCATTTTCAACAAGGATTTCCGAAGGGCGTTCAGAAGAATATTGTTCAAGTGATGTTTGGCCTATGTGTGCTGCTATCGATGTGTTGCCAATCGCATTCGTTTGGCACAAGAGAGAGCAGCACCTGGCCTATACAACGTCCGTTAGTGAAAAAAAATACTTGTCAGTTCACACAATATATCCCAAACAGTTCATAACTGCCAAATAAACAATATTGAAAACAAACATTATCACATAACAACAAAGACATTTACAATAGTATTTTAATCAAAAACAGAACAATCATAGAAAAATATTTATTTTAAATAATACCACTTAAAATATGACACTTTATGGTATAACTACTACTGCTAACACATGTGAAAAAGTGAAGTTTTGTATGTCTTTTATTTTATATAATAACTATTATCTGATGGGTTTGAATACAGTTTTATTACGTTTCAAAAATAATCATTTATTTTTCAATTTTAGAAAATACATTTATATATATATATA
>JAGVSQ010001868.1:0-13214 GCA_022683975.1 Rhyacophila evoluta | reverse complement strand
TCTCATAAATAAATTAATAAAATATAGTGAGGTTAAATGCATTCTAGTTAATAATATACAATATAGTACATATACTAACAAGTTAAGAAATACTGAATTTAAATTCTACTACATGTATAAGAGGTTTCTTGAATCTGAAAAATACAATTATAAGAATAATCAATACATCTAAACCATTCACACTAAACTGACTAAAACAGAGTTCCATTTATTGTTATTTTTTTCAGTGAATTTTATCGCTTTATTTATTAAGCGTACTTTATTTTTGTATGAGAATAATATATGTATTTCATGTATGATTTAATCAGGTGTTTTATCATTATAAACTAGAAAAACTGACTTGTACGCTGTATTTATTTTCACTAATAGAAAATTTATTCGTTCATTTGTATTATATTAATTAAAGGCAAACTACCTAATTGCTTCAGCCAAAAAACTTTAAAAAACATTATCTTCCTTTTGATTCTAAAAATATTATTATAATGTTTTACTTAATAATATAAATTTCATCGTGCCTAAACACGCACCAAGATTAAAATTTAATATTCGTAAAATGATTAGGAGTTTTTCAATTACTGTAAATAAATATAAATAAAATTAATAAATTTACTATATAGTCCCTATTCATAGAGAATACTTCTAAATTAATTTTATAGAATACGTATTTTATACTTGAAATGGATTGCATAATAATTATGTATAACAATAAATGTCTTTTATCGTAAATTTTAAGTTTTATTGTATCCGAATACTTGATTAAGAAAAAAATCGTAGATAATTTAAGTGTGACGATAGTATAAAAGCAAATCGGTTCTTAAGAAAAAGTATACAAATTGTGATGAAGGATGGCACCAATATGTATTTTATATAAAAATCAAATACTTTTGCTAGTCTAGTACCAAAATAACTCTAGTCAAAATATTATTATTACCATAAAATGTAGTATTTGACGTATAATAAACATTTCGTTCTATATATTTATCGACATTTATAAATATAAAACAATACTATAAGATTTTGTATAATATCATTTATATTATAATAAGTTTTTTTGTCGTGTTTTATTACTATGTTTATTTTACTTTTTAGATATATTTGGGTTGTTCTTTTTTAATTAAGACTGATATTTTGTATTAAAACTATAATTATAGTTAAACTTTTTGTTTTGTTTAAATGTCTAGTGTACAGAGTTATCAAAATAACAATCATTATTAGGATTTAGATGTTAGATGAGAATACTTGTGATTTAAAATTTTAACCAAAAATTGAAACGTATCACTCATATCGATTCATTTCAACAAAATACGTTTTTTTCAAAATGAAAATTTGAAATATTTCTATTCTTTCGATAATTGTTTTCCACGCGCAAATACTATTTGAATGACTAATAACCAACCATTATACTTAATAAAAGATACAGAGCTCTTGTAAAACGCACAAGTATAATAACTTTTATTTCCTGATCGCGAGGAATAATCGTATATTAGAGAATATACCGTAGATACTCGTAAATGTTACAATACTACTATCTCACAGTAATATAATAAGTATAAACAGCTCGATGAGTTTTTTTAAAGTCCCCGAATAAAATCCGTTAAGTTAACATTCCAACAATTCCAAAAATAGCAATGATTATTAATACATTCGTTAATTTATGCTATGTTTGGAAGAATGATTTTTCTACTAGTAAGAAGCACATTTATCATTTTTTCTGATAAATTGAATAATAAAAGAAAATACTCATTCGTTTTTTGTAGTACTAAGAATAGTCTACTAAAGTTAGATGCAGATTTGAAGCTCGGTTCTATCGATAAACTGATAGCTTTCAGCATTTCTTTTTATCGAGAAAATTGTCTTATTCATATCATGTTTGTTATTATTTGATAAAATGTTTTTCTCGCTATGGCACATTTATTTGAAAAAAATACATATTTTATCAACACATTTTATTCACTGATTATTAAAATACATATTAAATATATATGATATTTATGGAAATGTTAAATGTCGGTAGGTTGTCTTCCATTTAGGTTTTATATATCTGTTTTTCGTAAAACATTAAATATTTATAAAGTGTGTAAATGTATATCTATATTTCTAATCAACTATATAATTATATTGATAAATTATATTTCCGTCTAAATATTAAGTAAATCAAATACATTTATTATATTATAATATTATATATTTATAAGTGTTCGTTAAAATAAACTCATATTAAATAAAAACAAAAGCAATTACTCGATGTCTTTTAAAGTTTTCTTTTCAATTTTATATTCCATAAATTATAAAAAACAATTGAAGCCAAACTTTCATTATAGGTCGTTAATATAGAAAGTTGAAATTTTTCGTGAAGTCTATAATTAAAATTTTTATTTGAAAATATTTAATTCATGATTGTCGTGTATTTTAAAAATGAAATCAACAAAACCAAATAATAAACCAGACCTCGTTAAACTTTTTTCTAGACGTAGGAAACCTTTGCAACGAAATTCCACGAGGTGCTATTTATGTTGAATTATCAAAAATCATTCTTTAAGTCGTGGTTAGATTTTCAAACCATCTTTGTCGTAAAACATTTAAGTTATCTCGTCATTTTTTATTCAAACCATTTTTGTTCGATCACATCTTTTTCTTTTGGCATATATCGTACCCATAATCTATCTAATTGACAATACATTTATGAATAATTGTGATGAAAATTTGATTGATATTAATTTTACCTTTTTTCTAATAATGTACTTTAAAATAAACAGTTTTAAAACAAATTAAACCAAACATCATGGTAAAATTATGGTAATCATCATTTAAAACTGTCTGAAACTTCAACAATGTTAAAACACTTTGTATGTTTATTTGTAACAATCTAAATTTAAATTAAAAAGAAAGCTACTTGGGTCAATCTTCATAATAAATTTCTATCAATCTATTTTTTAATCACAGTAATATAATCTTTACTCACATGTTTTTTTAAATATTTTTTTGTCTTTAAATTGAATTGAAAAAAAAATATTTCTAATAACTTTTCGTTATTAAGGTTGAATAACGACTTTGTAGTATCGTTAGGAGGTTTTTTTACAAAGCGGCTATGGATATTATAATGAGCCCATAATGTCCATAATTCGTATATTAAATGTTTATTCACAATTATTGTTGATTTCTTTCAAAGACATTGCAAAGCATTGATTAAATTTATATAAGCATAATAATATTTTTGTCGTAAATAATTTTATTACACAAGAAAAATTGATTATATGTGTATTAAAAATATTTTTTTTTGCAATATACGCATAAAACTGTAAATAATAGTTCAAAATAAATAAATTTATCTGACTGAACAAGATTTGTCTATACTTTCAGTAAGTAGCTGAATCGTCCTTTTTAAATAAATTTTAAATATTTATTTTATTTAAATAGTAGTGCGTAGAGATTTTAATTTTTTCGATTTGCTATAAATTAATATTGATAAAATATAGCATACAAACTATTATCTTTAATATACGTAGCGTTCAAATGTTCACAAATTAGAGTTTGTATTTCATCAAAGTTATTCTAGTATTCATATTTTAAGTGTGTAAAATGTCTTCATGTATTTTAAATATTATCGTAAAACTTTGTAAATTATTGTAAGATATATTAATGTATACTATTCATATTAAATTATCTTAAAATTCTAAGTATCTTACTTTACCAATTTGAATGAATAATCGTTGTTGTAAAACAATAATATAAAGTTTTATTTCCATAACAAATATTTATTAAAAATAAATAAAATATTAGTTTGTTATAATCGTATGTATAAAAAGCATGCTATCTTTAAGTCAATCGAAATATAATGTTCATTTTTATTTTAGGTAGACAAAAATACTTTTCATCAAACGATTAATAATTTTGTAAAATATACCTAACCAATAAAGTGTGTAAAATTGAAGTGTGTAATAAAAGAAAAATTGCCGAAATACAACAAAATAAATGCATTTTTCCAAGGTTATATTTTAAAAAATCTCCCTTTGAAAGTGTTGTATTCTTAATAATATACAGTAATTCCATATTATTAATAGACATTGTACAAAGTTAACTTGATTTACTGAAAATTAATAAACAATCATTGATCTAAAAATAAATTTGGCCGTTTTATTTTCTCCATCAATAAACATTTTCACCGCTTGAATGTATAATATATTTATATTTGGTGACCTAAAGATCAGTGGACGTGCTTCAGTACCGGATTTTATGGGTTTTAATTCTACAGCGGTTGAGAATTTAAAAAAATAATATTATATCCAGGACTGGGTACCAATTGGTTCAAGCAATTAGCTGAACAATTCTAATGAAATAATCTATCAAGATATTTCTCTTAAATCAATATCCTCTAAAATTAAATCTCGATCTCACTGTAACATCTAATCTCTAGGGTGCACATCCTTTCTTTTTATAGATCTATGTGCCCTATTAAGGAAAATCATTATAAAAAATAATGTTGATAATTCAGAAAATTCTATAAAATGTTTATTTGAATAAAATATTTATACAGTACTCCATATCATCATCACCGAGCGTTGCTTTGTAATGAACAATTCTACCATGAACTCGAAACTACAATATAATATATATATATATACTATACCATGTTCGCTCCTAACATGGAACATATGGATCTGCACAGTGTGAACACCTCGGAAATAGAGTATATGGATCTCCGCAATGTGAAGACGTCTTGACAGATTATTTTACACAAGAATTGTTTGTCAGACAATTACTTAACCCTATAGGATTCCAGTCGTGCAATTTCTGATTTTTAAAATCCAATAGATGGAGAATCAAACCCGCATTCTCTGGAATGCTAGGCGCACACGCTACCAACAACGCTACCAGAGAGACCAAAATCTTCTATATAATTACATCTGGAAATTATTAATTTACCTTATTTAGTTATATCTAAAATACTCTGTTAAAAGCTAACTAGAGTATTCACTGATTAGAAATCAACTGAAAAATCTTCTTACAATACTTTTAACGTATTTGACACCATTCATCGTAACGTTTTGAATACTCCCTACGATTGTATACCGTAATTCAGTTGGTACGAATTATATAGCCATATTAATAGTTACATATATGAACAGGTGTCCATCTACAACCAGCAATAGAAACAGTACGTATTAGTCGACAGTTTAAGTATTACAGCTATAGTTCTCATATTTTGAAAAACATCAATGTTTTGTGCTAATGGAGAAATAATGTTTTTTAATCTAAAGAAAAGTACTTCAGTCAAAATAAAAGATTTTTTTTTCAACGATTAAAATTGAAATTACCATGAGCTTAGATTAATTATTACTGCACTATACCTTATTGCTCGCTTATAAATATATATATATAAAATCATTTCACAAAAATGGAAATCGTCAGCCTCTCAACATATTTTATTATTATACAAGATCATAGCACCCCTTATCAAAAAGCAGCATTGTGAGAATCCTTCGTAATATTCAATAGGGTTGATTTCCGTTTGGGGTAACGGGAGGGAATGTCCTCGTTTAAAAATTACCCCACAATTCAATTTTCTCTCTCGAGGAGTCGTAAGTGCACGTGCATGAATTTGCACTAGAGCTATTCAATACAGAACTACAATTTATCTCGTAACCTAGGCAAAGGAACAATGATATCTACGTTTGCCAATCAAAACTTCTGTTACTTTCGTATGAATAATTAGATTTTCTTACTCTCGAATGATATTCAATCGGCTTACGAGCCGGGCTAACAGTATCAAAGATATATGATTTAAGACATTACATGATCACAATTTGAACGTATCTTTTACTTCCCAATATGCATACTAAAATATGTAGGAGGGCGAGCTTTTTTTTAATGACCGATTAAGTATTTTTGAGGATCTCGGAATAAATAAATATATATATGTCGCACTTACATATTATTATATTAATATTGTATATATAAATAGTTAGTAAGTAGTGATTTTATATATATTTATAAATTCAGTAAAATTGTTAATTATCTAGCATCCAATTGATAGATATAAGTTAATTTATAATTTTATTATATTCATTTTATATTTTTTTAAATACCTTCATCTTTTCATTCGAAAAATGTCGTGTTAAGATAAATAATATGTTATACAATGTAAAATATAATGATATACAGAACGACAGCTATATTAGTAAAACCAGTGCATGTATTTTAAAATGGATCACATTTATTTCATCAGAAATTTTACCAGAAGGATTTTCAAACTTAACTTATAACAAACTCATGTAATACATACCTAATATCATAAAGGCCTGCGTGTGCGTCTCGTATCAGTCTTTAATTTCCACATATTCTTGGGTTAAGCAATTTTCTACCAACCAATTCTCGTTGAAAATAATCCATCAATACATGTCTTCACATCGCGGAGATTCATACATCCCACGCTCACAGAGGACATCTTCACACTGTGTAGATCCATATATTCTACTTGGGGAGAGTACACGGTAATGTATATTGTATTATTAATTCTTAATTATATAATATAATAAAATAATTTGTGATTGTTTTTTTGAACTACCTCTAAATATGGGCAGAAAGCTGAGCCGGCAAAAGGCAGATTCTGTCGATAGGTATATTAGATATATTCTATCGGGTAGTAACGCCGCGTGCTTTTTAGTACCACGGAAGGGAATAAAAAAACAGAAAAAAATATTCCATTCGATTTGCAGATGTATCATTAAATTAATATGCAAATAGCTTTCATTACGAGCTGATTTTAATATTAACACCATATAATCTAATAAGATGTAATATGTCTCATATGTATTATACTATCAGATGCTTAATTAATCAATTGAGTTATGTCTAGATACGCATCCATAACTACGATACATTATGTATGATGCATTAACTACAAATCCACTATGAACGTAATAATAAATATCTTAAAGTATACCTATTTCTTTTACCCCTATTTGAATTCTCTTTTAATAAAATAATTGTCGTTGTTACTATCGATGAACTTAAATCTAACATCATTCTTACGAGATTTTTTTTATTTTTCATAAAAAGTTATCATAATAAGCTGTAATAACAGTTAAGCATTATCAGTTACAAACACTTTTTTCTGTATATTTATTATCATGATATCATTGAGCATCAATATTTAAGATTAAATCATTTTTGGAATAATTTAAACGTTCTCGGTATCCCACTCTATAAATAACAATAGTGAAAATTATTTTATTTTAATACATTTTTTTGCCGTATTCAGTCTAAATTTGGAGCTTCTGAATAGTATCTCATGATCATCATGAATTATTTGCTCATATTTGGAGAGGACGTGGTTAGAAAATATAATTTCAAACATTTCCTTTTAATGTAATATAATTTATTATTTATACTTAAAAGATTAATCTGAATAATTGAATACAAAAATAAAACACATAGTTTTCATGGTTTTCTGCATGGTGAAAAGCTTGAAACGTGCGCGTGTAAATGAAATTGACTACCATTAAATCACTGAATGAAAAGTTTTTTCAAATGAATATTTTTCACACCCGTACTTAAAGTCAATCCAATTTAAGCATCTCTGTATCACAAATTAGAATCATTTTGTAATTTTATGAACATACAATGATAAATTACTACTATTTTTGGAAAGCTGAGCTTATTGCTTGTCGAAAAATCTCACATCAACGATATTTTTAGTAATATAAATATATAATTAACTGTTAAATACTGCATTTCAGTTGTGCTGTGATTTTTATAATGATGTTATCAATAACATTTATTATTCATATATAAACAATCAATTTAAAAACATTAAGGCTCGTAAATACATTATAATATTCAGACACTAATCCAAAATAGGTTGTGTGGCCAGAAGTAGCTTTAAAACTATATCATCATAATTTACCAGCAAATACATATTTAATTTTGATCAAAAACTGATACTTGGCACCACTAATATAAAAATAAAGAATGTGTAACCTTTACTTTTCATACGCAAACAAATAACTACATTCTTATTTTCAAAAAATTTTAAATGAGATGAGTATGATTATGATCTTTATGACAAAAAACTTCTTTACGTGAACTAAAATTGTGTAAAAAATTAATAAGATTCATAAAATTTGTATTTAGATTTATACTTGATATTGTAGAAGGCATCAAAATGTACAATCACACATTGAAAGACAAATTTCGTAATATTTTTGTTTCATTATATTTCATGAAACATGAATATCAAAGACATTAATATTTGCCTGTACATATGGTTTTTGCATTGCAGAAATGGTTTGTATTTTAATATATTTTGGAATCACAAGTATTTTATTTACGCGCATGGCTGTAATTCCGACTTTGAGTACCGAGCAATTCATTCTTTAACTTGCTAAGCAATGCCACTCTACTAAGTGAATAATGGCGTTTAATAAGACTTTCGTACATTCGCGCTTGCTTGTTAATTTAAAAAAGACTTTTGACGAGAGTATAATCAAAGAAAAAATATTAAGCTACGGAAAGGATTTTCCTTAACTACATACTATTTCCCTGAATTTCCATTATAATATCACGATTTAAATGTAATAAACATTCAATCTCACCGCTTTCATACCACAATACACAACGAAATGCATTCGGTTGTATTTTGATCCGTATTATAGTGAAAACCTTATTCCCCTTCGTCGGGTTTACAACGAGGGTTTGCTGTGGAAGAAATTGAAGACGGTACCGCGGAAATTAAGTGAAAAGATCGACTGAGGGATAGCCCGGCATAATAATCCCTTATCTCGATTACGCCATCCACCCAATTTTCGATAAGCATGTTTGTTTTCTTGAGGCTATATACAATATAAATACGTTTTAAAGGTGCCTCCTTTGCTCCACTGTAATGGATATAGATTGGGTAATCGCTGTTTTCTTTTTTGCTTGTTCGATGAAAGTTTATTTTTTGTGAAGTCAAATGAGTTATAGTTAAATTCATGATGCATGAAATACATACACTCATGTGCAAATAATTGATGGCAATCATTAATGGTTAGTACATATATTCACAAAAACTAAATGTTGACTACATAGTTCAGTTAATCGATCTTAGTATTTACCAAAAACGTATTGAGATTTATTATAATTATATAGAAGAGATATTTCAAACGTTAAAAGTTGATCTGAATTAAATCAAGTAAATCTGTGTTTTTATTTTTCAAAAATTCACTATTAAATATTTTAAGACTATAGAAGTATGGCTATCAATATTTATTTTGATATATTGTCTTTTTCAACGATTGTTTTTTTTTATAAAATCACACAATTAGGCAAGAATGTTTTGCATTTCAATTCACAGTTTAACAATATATTACAGTAACAGAACTTGAAGCCGTGACCTCTGATACAAAGCTTATTACAAACATGCTAACATACTAAAATAAATATCAATGATTCTATAAATACAACTAGAAACCGCTGGTCCTATGAAATGTCTGAGTTATGCAGAGGTACGTGGCAAGACGATGTATGAATTAAATAAAATCACCTTGCTTAGTAGAAGCCTGTTTTCTGCCTCGGCTGATTATAATGACCGTGATACATTTCCACGGTAAAAATATACGTTTAACATGTCATGAATAAAATTGATTTACATTTAAATATTACTTGTATACTGTAATTCATTCAATAGCAAATGCGCTTGTGAACCGTTATACATCATAGGTCGCAGTTTTAAAAGTAATAACTAAATTACACACAAGATGACTCCAATACACTGAGTGATTTACTTAAAAATACAATGATTGACATTTCAAACGTCACAAACTTCGAGATTTGAAAGTAATACGCCCTCTAGAAGAATAAAAGTGAATTTGTCGCATATCTTATCTGATACGTTATGATAGTTTTCTTAACAAAATACTACTTTCGCTTTCAAGCAGAAAAAATGTTAAATTTTTTTAATGATACATAATAAATGGTTTTTAACTTCCAATTATTACGTTTAGATAAATAGCCATTTTGGAAATCATCTTAGAGATTTAAAGCATTAAATATTTATTGGTTTTCCGCCAGGAGTTGAAACAAGGGCATTTTGGCTACCACGCTTCTGGCGTTTAGAATGTTCACTGACTAGTTATTCTTTAGGGGATAGCGCGTAAAAGTTTATTATGGTTGTTAGTGAGAAACGTTTTTTAAGACGCGATTTAGGCGCACTCATGCCCAATCCCTGGTGTAATTTGCTAGACAGATTTTTACTTCATTTACGATTTGGGAATAGTTCATAGTAGTTTTTTTTATTTACTTGCAAAGAAAAACATTTTACTTTGTGTTCTTTTATAATACTTAGCTTCTTGGATGGAGACCTAGATAACGCCCCGAATAGACCAAAAATCATGTTTACAAACTAATCTTACATGTTGTAATGCATCGCAAAATTTTCTACTGATAATAAAACTGAATTATTGAAAATCATCCAACAACCCGTCTATATTAAGGCCGGTCGATTCATATTTAAATTTAAAGACATTTCATACTCTCTTATTTTAGACATTAAAGTACTCCTGATATACAATATGACGCATGCGTTCTATTTTTGTGTTTAGTAAACGGAACTTTAGCTATAAATATTATATTTTACGTACATTTAAAATATATTCGGACCTCGTATAACACGGTACTTTTACAGGACATTTTCGATATAAGACGGTTGACGAATTGTGGCATTATTTTATACAACACAGTTTTAAAAAATAAATCATCCAAGAACTGATTAATATCTTTAATTTGGACACTCTTAGAAGATACCATTATAATAAATATTCTATTCGTCATATTCGACGAGATTCATAGTCAAAAAATATGAAAAATCCAATTTAATTCTTGGTGCCAAAAAATGTGGCCATAAGTAGTCACCGGTAAAAAATTGTAACACCCATAGAAGATGAATACGAAATGTCAATTAAATTAAAACTTATAGCGGTATCGGTGAGGATGATGACTTGGATACCAAGATATAGAGAGAAATATTGAAGTACCATGCTTTTAACCGAAAAAACTATTCGAAATGTTAGATGAACCTACTAAGATACCATGGTCGTTTATTAGGCAGTTTTGAAGGTTAAATCCAAAAATTATCAAAAGTCTTCTGATAATGTAAACTTACAACCCATCGTGATATTTCAAATATATATCTAAACATATAGTTTTATATTGTTTATTGAAACAAAATAAAGAATATATTTGAACTTTTTTGGAAAGCATACATTAATTTTATATGAATTTTAAACTTCGTATAACAAGGATTTGCACTACACAGCGTTTTTCTGGAACAATATGACAGCGTTATATGTCCAGTAATAAAATGAATCACTCTACACATTATAATCTTTCTTTAGTTCAATAATTATCAAATACGTGTTTCTTTCGTGTTCAAAACTGTGTATTAAAGTATCTTTATTTGTTTGATTAATTTATATTTTATCAAAAATATAAGTGTTCAAAACTTACCATTATAGAAGAAAAAATATTTTTCAAACGTCAAATAAATTTGTAACAATTATGAAGTTCTGATTATATACGAACACATAAACAATTAAATTTCTTTCAAACCTTTTTGAATAAAACTTTTGTGGGTTTGTGATATAACTTTAAATTAATAGTACGCTCAATTCCAACTTGCCGTATTTTATGGAAATTAAAAAGAAAAATAAGCTTTTTGAACAAAGTTCATCGAAGTTTTATTCTCTATCTTAAAGTAAGAAAATCACTTGTTGATATTTTTTAATTAAAGCTGGTATTTTAGTGAATTTATAGTAGTTTGTTAAATAGTTTAAACCTGCATATCCTTAGAATAAAATATATCATGTTTATGAAGAGTTGTTTTTTTTTCCAGAGAATCAATTAACTGTTCAAAACTTTATGTTCTTACTTACCAAACAATTTCACTGTAAGTGAAGCTAAGTATATTTTCGTTAACATCGTTTCTACACGTATCGAGAACGTTAAAACTTTGTTTTCGTTTAATTTTTCAGGGCCTTGAGAGGTATGCAGAGATGTCAAGCGCAGACTCACCTACTTAGTTACTTGCGTTGTCAGTAGAAACTCTTAACCAAAACTTTGCCTTTGTTTTCACTTAAACGTATTCCGGATAAACGCTGTTGGTAAAATATACACAATATTTTAATGTATAATATAAAACTGTGTGTAAACAATATTATGATACATGATACAAATAATCCTTTAGGTCCCTTTATCAATTCATATTATTGATTTAAGACATCGAATTTAGAAAAAATGTTATATAAAACCTAAACCATTTGAGGAGTAGTTAAGCTCAAAAATAATTCATGGTGAAGGTTTTATTATTTTAATCGCTTGCAGCATCGCCTCAAGTATTGCCTGATATGACTATCCCATGTCCATGTATAAGTTACAGAAGTACAAATTTGCGTAAAATGAGTACCAATACACGTTCTATAACTTTGACATGAACAACATTTTGATTTGATTCAACGTTTTCGAGCTATTTTTTTAAAATTGGAAAACATCTCGTTTTAGATCACTTTTATCTACTTAGTCGCTTTAGCTCAACTTGGCATATTGAGAAAACTTGGGATAGTTAGGATAGGATATTGGGCAATAGCTGAAGCGATTAAAATAATAAAACTTTTACTATGAACTATTTCCGAATAATGTGATTTTTTTTCAACCATACATTTACATTCCAATATTTTAAATGTTCGTACAAAAGCAAATATAAATAAAAAAATACAGAGCTTTTTATAGAAAAATTGTAATTTGCTGTAAACATTGCTGTAAGGTAGGCTATAGATGATAATGTTCGCAAATACACTACGTACGTTACTAATCATATGAAATCAAGCAGACTTATTTCGAAATTTTTATCAACTTCAACACTAATTTGTTATGACAACAGTGCACTTCCGGAAATAACAATTTCGAAAAACTCTTTGAATGTCAAACAGTTATTTTAAATCATTATTTGTAAAACAACGGTCTTTTTAGTGCCATAATTATGAAAAATGTAAATAAGTTCGGAATATTACTACTACAACAGTAAATCAGTAGTATGAAAAATTTTGTTTTATATTTTCTATTGTTCTGTGACAATTACGGATTTGGAAAAAATCAGTCAATAAATGACGTAGTAGTGGAATCATTAGATCATGTCAAACTATAATTCCAAACTGAAATATTATTTATTTATTTTTATTTAT
>JAGVSQ010001867.1:8177-26975 GCA_022683975.1 Rhyacophila evoluta | reverse complement strand
GTGACATAAAAGTAATTGGGAAGCACTGTTCTAGAACACTAGAGTTTCATCAATCAAAAAAAACAGATGCATTTATGTGCAACATACCTACCTATACATGTGTCATGTTAGTAGTGTTGAGGATTCATTAGGCTAGAGCGATTAATGATAAATTTACAAGGTCAGATTTTTTTTTTTTTTAGAATTATTACAGAGTAATTACAAGCTCAACCAATAAGTCCAAGACAGAAGCCAACCCAAAAATGACATTGTTTAACTTTAAACATTGAAAAATAAGGTGCTCTATTTATCGGCTGAAGTGGACAAATCTTTTATAGTTTTCCCGTAAAGTGGATTATTAAATTAAATAAAATTTAATTTAGATCGGTTCCACAAATCACAGGTACAAATGATTAAAAAGCATTGTCTGTATTAATATATCCCACCATTTTTTCTAAAATCTCCACTTCCATTTATACTTCTTCGTACATACTTCCCCACTTTAGACCTTCTAATCATATTTATTAGCGCCCAGTATTTTAAAAAGTCCCTTTTAATCATTTGGTATCTTTGATTTTTGAAGAATTACAAATTTCAACTGTTCGTCCATCCCAAGAAGTTTACGTTTGTTTATATTTTTTAAAATAAGGCGACAAATACTCATCTCGCTGTGGTGGAAGTTGTGAAATTTATGGAAATAAATTTCAAAGGATAGTGGGACAATTAATTCTATAACCTCACGGTATTTGATGGAAAACGATTTTATATTTTATTTATTTATCTTCCTCTTCTTCCATATACACTACCTAGATGAATACCATATGGCATCTCCAAGAATCTTAGTCGTCAACCGGTACTCTTGCGTCTTCTTAGCTTATGCCAGCATCCCACGGCTCCACCGAATATATATATTTAATAATTTTGAGTGATATATTGGGATTGGCATTAAGAATATAGAAAATGCAGTCAAACTGTAAAAAATACCTCCACATTTTAATCCCATTTGCTCTAAGCCTGAAGTGTAAAAAGACGAATTGAAAAAAATAGGATGAGTTAAATCTATATTTAGATAATTTAAAATTGATATTATTTATTGAGCTATTTTTCCCGGAAATCGTCATCCCTCACCTCATACGAATTGCAATAAAAATACACATATAAAACGAACGCATACATGCAAATTGAATAATATTAGCACTATTCGCGTGTGTGAGTGCTATTGTTGGATTCATTAGGTGTTATCAATGTGGAATAATGCATAACGTATTTTTTAAATAAAAACTTTCTGTCAGAAATACTTGAACCTTATAACTAAGATTATTTTATATCATTATTATTTAAAAAGATTCGAATTAATACAAAAAAAGAGAAAAATAATTTATTTTGTTTTTTCAATAAAATCTTATATTAAGAATACTAATTAAAACCTTCAGTACGATAAATCAAAGAAGGTGATACGAGCTGAAATTGTTGATTGTTCTAGCTGTCATTTTTATATGGCCTTGATAAGCGTGCGTCACCAAGGAAAGTGTTAAATGAATGAGGATAAATCGTAAAACAAATATTTCAACTATGCACACACTCACAATGGGCAACGTCAGATATCAAGTGAAATATTAAATTATTGTCATATAATACAGAGTATTAACATTGCATCTTGCATCATAAAAACCGGTCGTTTTGGCATTCTTAGACATGTCCTCCACCACCTCCGCGTCAGTTAACCGTGGCGCAACCAATGTGAAGAGCACTTCAAAGTTGTTAGGATAATCTCTCGTCATGAAATGCACACTAATCTCTATGTACATAAATTATGAAATTCATCAATCCAGTCAAACCTTGATTTTTTGAACCATATGCCAATTTCGATTTTAAATGTACAATAGTTTTTAAGCACGCATGTGGGGCTTCACCACATGCTTCAGGTATTTTTACCGTAAATAACAGAAATGAATTTTACCTCTGTCATCTAAATTCATCGTCACATTTCTTTGTGAGCGAAAATTTAATTTTGAAATGATTGCATGATAGACTGAATCTGATTAAAGAAGGCGGGATATGGCGGTAAAAGCGAAACATGTAGCTGCTCATATTCTGGTACGTCACGGCGTCAGTTCCCAGGCGGCGCCTGTTATTCGCGAAAAATAAATTATTAAAAGGACTTAGACTGCTAAATCCAGTGGTGGACTTTTATTTAATTTATTCATTTATCTATGCGTGCTCTGAAAGTTGATCTAAATTGTACTTAAGACTACATACATGAATATTCGCATTGTCAAGACTTATTGTTGATATACTTTTTCACGCTAATTGGTTGTCCATCAATTACTTAATCCATAGGGCGTCTAATTCTGTGTCTTCGAATTTTTTAAATCCTGCAATTGTGTAATTCAAAAATCCCGCAAGCTGACTTCTTGGATACCGATAAATTTATTATACAGGTGAATTAAATTAGAATGGACAAAAGATAAAAAAAATACTTGATAAAATGTTTGTTGTAAATATGTCCGTTCTGAAAGTGGAACAAATGTATCTCAATATTATGAAGATGGCCACTTCAGGTATGGAGTATATGTTCTCTTTATTATCAGTAGGACACGGTATTTTTTATCAAAACTCATTGGTACATAGCTAAAGGTGGAATTAATTTAAGAAACTTTATCCAACACATATGTATTTACATCATTCTAAGCCTATGTATGTATGTAAAGTCCCTCAAGCGAAAAACTATTAAAAAACTTGGATTGAAGTCGCACCAATAAAAACAATAGCTTTACTCAATATCATATTTACTACTATTTACAATTTATAGTCGTGCGTATATTATGGTGTAATAAACTTTAAGCACTTAAAATGCCGAGATTGTCCTAGGAAGGATGTCTCAAGATTTTGGTTGTAGTACTTTATAGATGTGTATGAAAATGTGAATAAAATAATTGTATTATATATGTATATATAGTTTCCAAATTTACAATATCTCTTCCGATGGTGAAATAACAGCTGGGTCAACGATACGTCAAACGTTTTTTCTTGCAGATATTGATTCCTACTGACATTAAAGATCTATCTTCTCTACCATTATTTTTCTTTTAAGCCCAACATTATTTTTTTAGGGCAGAAAAATTAAATAAAGTAGTTTATTTTAATGGTGATTTGTATTGTATTAGGCGCGAATTTCAGTTATGAACGTATTGAGCTTTGGAAATGGATGCTAGCGTCAAATACTACGAGTTAGTTAGTTTAGCTTGTGAGGAACTACGTAGAACACGTGCTGCGAGTGCCTCTGGAAAGTCAATGTTTGGCTTTGCTCTATTTCTGGGTAGTGGAATGACGGTGACTTGTAAGGACGTCGATTGCTATCAACATAATTTCTTCGAGAAGGGTGCATACTCTGGGAGAATGCAAATCTATATTCACGTGAATTTTGTAGTGATGGGCTTTGTATTGAGTGGAAACGGTTTGGAAAAAAATTGTAACACAGTTCAATAATTTACATCCTCTCTTGATACCCGCCAATGGTGATTGAAAAAATGCACTAAGAAATGCATCGGGCTTAACAACTGCCACCGAAATAGACCGAGAGCCCTGTTTATAAAAGAGTGCAGAAAAGTTCATGAAAAATAAACAAAAAATCAACACACAAAGGCCTGGGAGCAGCTAGTCTAATTTGGTGCAGCCGCATTTGACGCATATTGAGTTGCGGGCAAGTTTCAATGCACTGCACTGCATTCCGCGAACAAAGAACTGAGCATTTGAATTTTTTTATTTTTTTTGTATGCAAGTCGTTTTTGTGCAAATCGTCACAAAATTCAACAATCAAATGAGAATTCTGTGACTGCAAAAAGGAGTAAATACTCAAACTTGCAGCTCTTTGATTCAGTACGAGGCATATGTAATTATGTAGAGAGAATACAATTTGAAAGACCCGCGAAAATTCTTTTTGAATATAATTTTGATGTAGAATTATTTCGTTTTAGCCTATTGATATTCAGTGTTTTAGTTTTATATATACGAATATATCTTAAACTCGTTATTTGATTATAAGAAGCTTAAAAGAAAGAAAAATACCAGCACACGTGGTTACTGGATTTATATAATTATACCATGAAAAGACAGACAGCGAACCGATTGGATGCAGAAATAAATAAAGGAATATGATGTAATTATAAATTTATGTAAAAAGTTAGAATGAAAATAGGTAGGGTGAGTAACTCATAGATAAGAATATTGCTAGATAAATAGAACCACTAATCGTTAAAACCTCGAAAGGTAGACACTGTTGATTCGACGAAATGGCTTAAAATCTGCAAAATCAGGTACGAGCCAACGCATTGTCCACTGCAAAACGAATGAATGGAGTCAAAAGTGGATTCATGCAGACTGATTACGATGTTTTAATAAAGGAAATAATCATATACGATCTGTATATAAACGTTTTCATCTATAACGCAAAACGATGTAGGATCCTAATAAAATCAACAACTGGGATAAATTTTGAGATTAACGATTCTCCAATTAATTCAGAATCACTGTCAAATTTGTGAACTAAATAAATCTGACAAAATAAAAAGAAAGTTTCATCTTTCTTGTAATGCGCATCGAAGAGATTTACCCAACAAATTTAAGCCCAAATACTCTAACTACTTTATTTAGTTTACATTAAGTTCTATAAAGAAAGGAAAATATGATGTATACTAAATGTTAATAATCTGAATATTGTGTAACACGTATAAAAAAGAAAAATGCATTCGGCACAAAATACGTATTTTTGCTAGCTTCTTGATAGCGATAAGCGTTTTTGTGATACGTAGGTAAATAGTTTTTAGAACCAATAAATCGCGTAATATCGATCGTATCGAAACCAGTAAAGGTTTAAAGCATCGGATTAAAATCACCTACGCAGTTTCAATTTCAGTGATAATAATACATTTCCACCCACATAAATAGTCGGATAAATTGGAACCAAATATACAGTAGAGATTTTTATAGATTTCAAAACGCATTATTTTATTAGTTTTTTCACTGTCGCATTTCTTCGGATATTTTAGTCAAAATAATATCTCCATTTTTTCCATAGTAGAAATAGTGAAGATTAGTGACATCCAATGGGTTATTTTACTCAGATTTTTCGTTTCCCACATACTGAATCCATTGGGACATATGTCCTAAAATATAGTATCTATGTGAAAACGTAGATTTTAAAGGAATCAAGGGAACCGAATCAATGAATTTTCAACTAGGGCAATTCACATTGTACAAATTCAAGAACGAATCATATTTTTTTTTATCAAGTCAAATCATGCTCGCTCCGAAAGTGGAGCAGATCTCCACAATGTAAAGAAAAGTTTTGACGGATTATATTATTTCACGAGAATTGTTTGTCAGACAATTTCTAAGCCCAATAGGCATCCGGTTCTGTATTTTCGGATTTTTTTTCATCCGGTGGATGTGGGAATCAAGCCCGTATTCCCCGGATACTAAGCGCGCATGCTAACCTCTGCGCTGCCGGGGAAATTAGGAGCAGTTTAATACTAGTGTACAATTAATTTATAATGAGGTATTCTTGACTAAAAACCTAAATGGAAATGTAGATTATGTTACAAATGCAGTGTTGATTTTTGGTTGAAAGATGAAATGAGCTTTTCATACCCTTCCATAAAGTACGCCCTCTTCATTGAAATAATCTAAAGTTAGCTTCTCAAGTCCAGCCGTTGAACGCCAAATGGCAATTAACAATTTATTACTGTACACATTTCTGAAGGAGGAAAGACTTTCCATGACGTAATTGCAATGGAGTGTATATCGACAGGAAGAAGGTAAAAGTATTTGAATTTAGAACGGAAACTGATATTAGTAATGTGATATTGTTAGAATATATTTATATAATGGCGGACATCATTCTCATCAAAGCTTAACAGAGTACAAAAATAAATGTATAAAAAAACGGTGAACCGTAAATAAATTAACAAATCGCTACCTTATTAAAACATGTCATTTATTGCACCCATTATAATAATTTATTCTACTACATGTTTTACATATCAAAAAATGGTTCCTTTACAGCATTTAAGTTGTTATTATTTTAAGAACAATGGTTGAATAACTATTTTTTACCATGTCCGCTCCGAGCGGTATATCCTTTCCCGCAACGCGAAGATCTTAATAGATAGTTGTCTCGAGGATTTTTGTCAGCAAATCGCTCAATCTATTCGACATGAAGTTGTACATTTTTTATATTACTCTAACTGGAGTCGATCCCGTGATAAGCCACTGACGCCTACCAACTCGACCAAGCAAGGCAGCGAATTATACATACAATTAGCTGAAATAATATAATGTAAGTATTAAACCGTTCTAATATGGAGTTCCACCCAGTTAAAACTAATTCAATTTATCCTCCTTCTTCAAGTGCCATCGTCTCCCAACTTCTCCGTAAAACTAACAGTAATTGTATTACATTAGATTCATTGACACAGATTAAAGAGCCACGACTTCTTTATTGTTTTAGATTCTTTGTTTCCCAGAAATCTTTGCTTGGATGTTTAACCATATAGATTATAATTATAACTATTACACATTAATAGCGTTTTGTAATGGTATTATAGATATTTTAAATAGTTTTGTTTGAAATCAATTTTTATCAAACACAACAAGTGGGCAGTATTAATAGTTTATATTACAAATATTAATCTAAACTACATATAACATTTCTCCATTATTCACAAATCCATGAATTGTGGGTTTTTATCGTATTAATTATCAGTATTTGTCATTCATATCGTATGCGACTGTTATCAGTAAAGTGTTATCACACAGTTATTTTTTCAGTGAATTTCATAAACATAATGCTGTTTACATTGCAAGTATTTTGAGGTCAATACCTTAGGAGATTTGATCGATATTTTTACATCAAGGTTAGCGAAAGTCAAACGGCTGAGGAGTTATCGATAAGTTTATCTAAATAAAGTTTATTATTAGTTCCACTATAACAATGTACCGTTAACAAATAAACTATATGTATTTAAATCGATTTTATTTCTTTTTGCCACCACGAATTTACTAAACGTAAATATCGTATATTGTGAAATAACAAACATAAATATTTTACATAAATAATGACTGCATATTTTCGCTACGATTATTTTAATGTACTATTTTTGATACATACCATATTATGAATAATAAGTAAATCTACTTATGATACGCTATTTCAATATTAAAATATGTTGTATATTATCTTATTTGAATGTGGTTCATGTGAGTAAAATTTTTTTATTAAAAGATATATTTTTTTTATAAAAATTGGTTTTCAGCTATTTGTTAGACCAATTAGAGAAATTATCCATCATATTAATTTTATGCCACCACCAAATTTACCTCTAGATGTCTGATTTATAATTTAATTAAATCTAAATACACATTTGATAAGTTAAAAAAATATATTAGACTAGATAATGAAAAAATGTGTTTGTAAATTACTTTTTTTTTGCATAAGGCACTGTTTTTAGAAACTGTTTACATAACCTCAATAATTATATTAAATAAAATGATTTCGCTGCATTTTCTACTTCATCGTGTTATATTAGTATGAAAGCATTGCCGTCATGACTGCGACAATTTGGGTAGGTTAGGACTTCCACCAGCAGTTATTATCATGCATTGTATTGAGCCTGTCTGTCTGTCCAAATCGAGATACCAGATATACGATGGTGACCGAAACTTTCACGTTTTAGCCAGCTTCTTATACATCTCACGTGATTAATTTTACTGTTTATAGAATACCCAGTATCTGTAATTTATTGAATTAAAATAAAATAAAAATAATCTCTCAAGTCGTCTTCACATTGAGGAGATCCATATACTCCTCTTTCGGAGTGGATATCTTCACAATGTGTAGATCCATATGCTCCAAGTTGGAAGCGAACATGGTATAAAAAAAAAAAAAAAACAAAATAAAATACAGAAATTTATCGTCTACTGTCACAGTAATTTACTATGCTACTCTAAAAACTATCTTTAATTTCATTTATATTATATTTCCTTTTTCATTCATACCCACCTTACGTATGAAGCATATGGAGGTTCTTCGTTCGGCATTTACCCAATATTAAATAATAAATTTAAAGTACAATAATAGTACGAAAATCGATTATAATGTATGTTTGATAACACAAATTATAACTATTCAATTGATTTATTCCTGATATGGAAAACATCATCCAAACAGAAAAAGCATGGATGTAAAAGAAAAATTGGCTAGGTCATGATTTAAGGTGCACAATAATATGGCTACTATCCGAACGCCACTCTCAGAAAATTCGCTATTTGTGGGTGTGAACGTCCCGCTTATTTTGAGACAAGGGGTCACATTTGGATCTGGGAGTGCAACGGCCAATGATCAGTCTGTTATGTTATTTTACAAGTCATACTGGACACGTTATTATATATACATACCCACATAAATATTTATATATGTACGCATATATAAAATACTATTTATATCCTTTGTTTGAACAATGTACAAATATATTTATTATATTATAACATATTCACATACGTAATAATATATCTACGATCGTAAATTATTGGTTGCCTTTTAATGAAATGTTGTAACACATTATTTGGCATTTTACCCGATTGCAAAAATTTATTGATTACTATGAAAATTGATTGTTCGAAAACCCTGATAATATAGTGTATGTCAGTAATGCTGAATTAATGATACGCGTGCCATGTGGGTACTTGGTACTTTTATTTGATATTGTTTACCAGTATTCCATTTCGACCGATTAGTTAGATACGAAGATTCGGCACACTGATAATCAGACTATTAATTATTACTCCTTAGGCGAGATTTTCCCAGATTTAACTAACTACCAACAGGTCCAAGAAAATAATCCCCTAATTAAAAACCCTCAATGTAAAAAAACACTCTTGGACATATCAGATTAGGTAGGGCAAAGATAGATTAGATTAGATTTTATTAGCCGATGTAATTTAAATCGTCTATATAGACTTACGGTGATTTTTAAACTGAGGGGAGAGAAGATTTCTCAGAATCAGCATTTAAAAAAAAGTATTATATTTATTGAAAATACATAAAGAAGACCATCTAGTTATTTTTTTCTAGTATTAATACAGAGATGCAATCTGTTTTTTAAAGTGTCTGTTATCTTAAAGCTTTTAAAATAAGCAACATAACTAGGAGGATCAACGTCAAGTGCCATCATTAGTCGTCGATTTTCCCGTGAGACATCGAGGAACACATTTGCACGTATCGCTTTTACAATATGTATTCGGTATCAACTATTAAAAGAAAACCTATTCAAGGATTTTTTTGTTTTACATTTTTTATACCATGCTCGCTCTCAAAGTGGAGCATATGGATCTACACATAAGGAATATATCCACTCCAAAGTGGATTATTTCGATCTCCGCAATGCGAAGAAGTCTTGAAAGATTATTTTTCACGAAAATTGTTTGTCAGTCTATTGCTCAAACCAATGGGGATTCAGTCATGCATTTTTAGATTTATAAAATCCGACAGATGGGGAATCGAACCCGCATTCCCCGGATTGCTAGGCGTACGCGCTACCTTTTAGGCGTGGTCCCGCAAACTATAATATAAAGAGATTTGACGTGTAACTTAAAATAATATATTTTTTTTTATAAAAAAATGTATAATCTGCATCATTTCAGCCATTGAATTAAAAGATGTGTTATAATGTAACCAATATGCTACTCAGATGCAGTCATTCTGAATACTTTCATTGAAGCGTATTATTCACCATAGAGATTTATTCAAATCACCCTAAAACGGTTTACTTCCAATTGAGTGTGAATTCTGACACGAGTAACAAACAATCAAACCGATTGTAGCGATATTTACTCAATATAAACAATCCATACATCTTATTCTTTATCCAATTAGCTATTTTTATGTATTTATGTTTTAATATTAAATGATTTGTCATTGTTTTTGATTAAATGTTGGATACAACTTATATTGTATGTTGTAATTAATATTCCTTTTGTATAATATTTTGTAATACAATTATTACTGTTTTTTTTCTGTGCCATAAAAATATAATCAGGGTAGTTTAAAGAGCAGATAGTAGAAGTAGATGGTACAATATTGTTTTTTCTTTAACTGTGTCATTTACAGGAACGCATTAGGATACAATATGAATACATCTTTTATTAAAATTTGTCCTATCTTAATGTGAAATTTATTAATCTACACATTGCAGAGACTTCTCATAATGTGAAGAAGAAGATAGTTTTTTTTTACCGACTTTGGTAGTCTTAATTAGTACTATCTACTATCTATGCATTTTGAATATACCGTCGCCGTGGAACGAATAGTCACTTATTAACAAATTGACAGTTTTGACATGGTGGATGTTTTGCGATTGTAATTTTAAATAAATGGTGTCAATGTGATAATTATGGTTGTGTGCAATGGTTTTTAAATCTTTCAATATAATAATGGCATCATCGGATCTGTAAATTGCTGAAGTGTATAAAAAAAATACGAAAAGTACACAGATGCGGAGTTCAAAATGTTGGTGATGTTTCGCTTCACGGCGACGATAGACATGTAAATATAACCGTAGTTACTATTATAGATTTGAATTCGCAACCTCCGGCGGTGAATTACACGTGCTTGCTATTTTACCAAACGAGGCGGCAGATATATTATTTTCGTTTTTTCTTATTGACTATTAACCAAATTTATTTATTTAACGGCAACACAATGAAAAACCATGATTTAAAAATAAAATAGTTTAATGTTTTAATGTGCATTTGAATGCAGGATTAGCTCTAATTGGTTCATCAAATAGTTAAAAACACAGTGATGGTAAAATAATATGTTAAAATGTATCGCTGTATTACATGATGACGTTAATGTAATTTATAAATTAATGTCATCGTAACGAATTACGTAAGTGGCATTTTTTGCATCAATGGCATCATTTTTTTATTTCTACAGTGGAGCATATGGATCTACGGAGTGTAAATATGTATCACACCAAGAATGTAATATGTCACTCCATAATGTGTGATATTGACTTATCTTATCATAACATCGTTACATAACATAGAAAATTATCATAACATTGTTGTCACCTAACTGTTTAACCTATCGGGCATCTGTCTTGTATCCTTGTATTTAAAAAAGTCTGTAGTAGCTATAGGATCAAAACTTACAACCTCCAGCTTACGTTTTGACCAGCATTCAGCAAATAATCAAGGTTTGATGAGGTAAATTACTTTTTTTTTTCAAATAGTAAATGTGAGTTGACTTTAAACAGGTAATCGATCATTCTTTGATAACTACAGTTACACAAATATACATCTTATTTCGTCATAAAAATTAAATCTAGCGAAATCTCCTTGTTCAGCCCTGTTCACTAATCTTTTTATTTACGACAATATAAAAACCATATTTGCTTTTTTTATCGTAAAAAGTGTATTTATAATATTTGCTAAAGGATATGAATGCATTTTATAGAACAGTCATACAATCTGCAATTTTCTTATCTCACAAAATATAATACTTACCCACATAGAGCGTTGATGGTTACTAAATGCAATTATGCATTGATAAGGAGTGTTATTTTATTGATATTAACATATTTTTTCTTGTTATGTATTTAGGAATATTATTCTCATAAGACATATTAGGTATCATAGTTACTTACATTATTAAGTAAAACATAAAACACAGTCAAGTACACTTAAGACACTAAGAACATAATATTATGTATTTCGCAATGTAAAAAAACATACATATAATATGAAATAAATGATTTATTAAAAATATTGTTACATATATATGTAACAATAAGTAAGTAACATGTATACATATATTGTATATATTATTTATTTATGATAAACGAATTGGTAAACTGTATTCATTGAGTCAGCATTTACTTAGAATAACTGCACGTTGAAACGGTTGAATAGTTATTGAACCATTAATAAAAAAATCACTAAAACAAGAGTCTATTATACCAGTGCGTCTCAAACTTGGAGCCTACATATTTCGAAGGGCGATAGATTTTCTACCAGGAAGGCAAGAAGTATTATTGTTTTTGAACGAATCTTTATTTCCGACTTTAAAGCCTATAAATGAAGTGTATTAATTATATCAAATAAACATGTCGTTAAAATACGAGTTTTCTATAAATTTTGTAAATAAATACATGTAGTTAATAATGATAAATGGAGTTGCAAAAACTAAGATGTTTAGGGAATTATAGAGGGGGGGGGCATATCATATTTTAAAAACTTTGGTTTATACATTGTAGAGATTCGCGTGCTGGTTATAGTTATCAAAATAATAATGAAATAAATAATGTTTTTGAATTAAATTGATAGAAAAAATGGCACGCGAAAAATATTTACAATGCTCATGGCCCTCCGTTACCCCTTGTATACAATTAATGTAAAAACAAACAATTAATTATAATTCGAAAAATAATTATCATACATTTGAAGAGACGTAAAAGTCTGGCTGTATCTATTTATTGCCTGATTAGAAATAATTAGTTCTTTTTTTCAAAATGTCTCCTTTCCCGCCAATTTGAAAATTAACCTTGAATCTACATACCCAACAATGTAATGCGTATTTTGTGCATACCAAAAAGCATGCACACAACGATACTTATGAGATTGTATGCAAAAAAAGTGAGTGACCGATAAATACGTTGACTCTAGCGCAACGGCGTACCAGTCTAGCGGACTCCGCAAGGGCAAATCGTATCGACTTAGCGATGCGAATGCACCTATATCTCAATCAACTCTTGTACAGTGCGACTGGGCGATAGGGGTTGGTTTTCAGAGGACACTCACTGGACCGATTCAGATATAAATAAAATGATACGGTACCGAGGGACTAGCGAGACGAACTAAAGCAGAGACAAGTGAGTAATGATTTAATTTTTACATCTTATCATATTAAACAAATTCATTTCTTATTCTAATTGTGTCTTTCTCGTCATACTCTTTGAATTTCATTTAAAGAAAAGTTCTCATTGATTAATATAGACATACAGCTATATCACTGACTTTACATTTATTTGTTATTAACAATTTCAATCTCAGCAGTGGGAATATGACTATTTCATACATACTGCAGTATGTGACAGATTTTTCCATAATAATTGGTTGTCAGCCAATTGTTACATCCACTTGGTAACCATTTTGTGATATTTTTAAAGCTATGGAATTGGACCCGCAACCTCTGGGCTTGTCTGTAATAGAGCATATTAGTTTTACCTGTCTGGATTAGAGTTTTCTTTTGGTGGTCATGTTCCAAAAAAGGTTGAAAAACACTGTAGATATGAAGGTATGATAATTATATATAAGTTAACTCCCCCTTTATTCCAAACTAATATGCAATTAACATTTTAAAACTAACTGGTTTCCACTGCAGTAGAATGTGGATTATCTCATCAAAAAGTGGATTAAAATCAACTGAAAATTAGCAATTACAGTTAATGAAAAAAATATTTGGACCGGAAAATGTGCTCCAATATAGATAACTCTCTACTTACAGTCCATGAAATTATAGTAATTATGTATATTTTAAAATGCATTTTATCTACACACAGTATTGCTTCTTATTTTAAGAAAAACTGCTGAAATTTATTAAATTTTCATGAAATCATATCGTTAAAACGGCCTGTTTTCTGTTCTTCCAATGTTTATTTCCCATATTTTGACAGCGAATTATGTCACGTAATAAAAGCTTCGACTAATCTATCTACCTCTATATCCTCGTTGACAGATACTTTGGGCTGATACTGAAGGTGCAGTTACATGACTTTGTTCTGGACGACGTTAGATACTGGTGTTACACGAGTGAAGTACAGCATTGAGCCTGGCTCAGTCACATGCTACGTATGGATTTTGGTGGCGTGAATGGCGCTCATTATAAATCATGATGAAATTCTATCAAGTTGAAATGAGTATGGAGTCGAATAATAAAGACAGGAGCTGACGTGGAAAAAGATGTTGCCTCCCGATCCATTTATGCCAATAATGTAAATTATTGGAAAATCATTCCAATAATACATGAAGAGTCTGTTATATATCTTTATTAGTCATCGAATTTAACGTACAATAATTAACGTTATATGGTAATAGGAAGCTTCAACAAAACAGTGATCTATAAATTTTTTTCGGTAATTATTCAGTTTACACAAAAATGTATTTTTCATTTGCTTTAAGATTAATTTGTGATGTAATTGAAACAATTTTGGAGAGATCTAGTGCATATGCATAGTAATTTACAATACTACCATCATTCCAACATAATACTAATGATTTTTTTTATACTAACTGCTTTATTGAAAACTTCAATTATTTTTCGTTTATTCGCTGCTTTATTGTAAGCGGATAGGTTTTTGTTCGGACTGTCATAGTTCTATAACCTGTACTGACAATGAATGGTACAAGAGCTACGCCTTTCAAAAATAAAAATAACACCATAATATGTGTAACAAATATATATTTTTTGAAATATATTCTTTATTTTGACCCATGGTGTACAGCTCGTTTTTGCAAGAATCGCTGATAATATTATTATTACTGTCTCCTTTGTTCGAAGTTGCGATACCTACGTTTTTTCTTAATATCGATCGATTGCGTAAACTTTTTTCACCAAGCCAAAGATGAACGAGCTGTAACAATATTACACTTGTTATACATGTAACTTAATCAGAATTAATAAGTAGCTAAACAAAGAAAGGTTTTCTAATGCTTCATTGAATTCAACACTCACGTAGCTACTCATTCTTCATATACTAAGTTTAATTTATATTAATATAAAACTAAGAAAGACTCTATAAATAATATTATATATTACATTGACTGACGTGGTTATAATTATAAATCATTTTTTTCTTCAACTCTTTAACTGCCAGTCGCGATGTATATGGTCTTGCCCTGTACGCCAGAGATTTTCGAGTTATTAAAACATACAAGAAAAATAATTTGACTTACAAAATTTGAGACTCAAAGATGTTTAGTGTGACCTCACATCATATTTGTCATGCGTATGCAATAATGAGTTAATGAGTTCATGTAAAAACCATTGTTCAGATCTAGAATACACATTGTACGTTTAGTAAGAAAAATCGTCCCGACTCACGGGTGAGTAGTTGGCATACAGGCACGTCCTAAGGCCTAGGCCCTAAGGAGATAATTTCACTACTCCTACACCCTATAGTAGGCCTAGCCTGCAAGTTTTTTTGTTAATTTTTATTGCAAAGTTTCCACTTTATTGCGAAAAATCTGGTTTCTCTTTTTTTTTAGTTCTCAAGGCAGCTGATAATTTTTTTATTTACTTACAGACATTTTAGTTTCTCGCTTTTTTAGCTCGTCACAGTAAGATAAATGCTTCTTTGAGGCCCCCTTCATTTGTGAGGTCCTAGGCGTGCCCCTAGTGCGCTTATTCAAAAATCTGCTACTGGTTAGGTAATTTATTTGATTTGGCTTGATATAATCGATGGTGCAGGAATTTAAAATGGGGTTTTATCAATGTAAAAAAATAAGACGAAATGTATATAGCAAAAATAATCATTTTAAATCATTTTCTTTTTTACAGACCAGATATATTTGCAGGGTTTTTTTCCGTACCATTAGCACAATAAATAAATACATATGATATTATTGGCTGAATACAAAGACAATGTATAATATCTAAACAAGTTGTAATAATATTTATTCAAGGCAAATAAATGGTGCATAATTAAAATTAATATGTACAACAATCAATAATACAGATATAAAATAAAACAAATACATTTTTGTTTTGGTTAGAAGCCTTTTGCTTCATGTTACTTGATTATTTATTCCAAATGTTTAAAAAATAACACATTAGTAATTCATGGCAACTATAACATGAAAATCCAAAAAGAAACATAAAAACATAGGAGAAACACATTTAAAACAACAATGAAATTAAAATAAAAGGAAAATTCAAGAAAGAAAAGAAAAGGATGAGGACCTGCCAAGTGAGTTAATACGTGTGCTTGAATGAATGTTTGGTACCAGTAATATGCTTTGTAATAGTAATTTTCAAAGTGGGGGTCACGAAAATATTTGGGGGGTCGCAGAAAAATTGATATAGTGATCAAAGATGTACCAATGATTACTTATTATTTTTTATTGATACTAAAATAAATCTGCTACATATTGTTTTTCAGTGTAATTATGAGTTTTCAATGAAACTCCTTCTGAATTTAAATTAGGCCCCAGGGATATTTTCTGCACATACCCATTCTTTGCGGGGTTCTTTAAAGATTTAAAGTGCAAATAGGGGTCATGGACTGAAAAGTTTGAGAAACATTGCTTTGTAGCATCACCGTGAAAGCATTCGTCACAAAATCATTTGATAAAATACATGGTGTAGGTATTTAGGATGCCATCGTAAATCTTTCGCATATCACTTATTCGAAATCCCTCCATTAATTCATTAAGTAAACTTGAATTTAATTACATCATAGCACGACACAGCCCTGCTTTATCAAGGCAAGTCTTCAAAAAAACTGATCGATGTGTGCAATTATATTTGAATAATAAAATGTAGTTATTAAACTGTTGTAAATTCATATTATATATATTAAGCTTTAAGGATTGTACGAAAATCCCACTGGATCAATTAAGTTTAGGAGACATTATTGGTCAGGTATTAACAAGAACCAATTATGTCTATACGACAGTGCATAGGAAAAGAGACATGCTGATCATTACTATTATATTTTGGAGGAGTTTGATGAGGGGAATTGTTATTGGAAATGGGGTTATCGTGCTTATGGTGATGTTGACTGTATTAAAATGTGTGATTATGAATCGTCAGTTTTATACGAGCTAAAAATACAACCGATTGATAAGAATACATGTAAATTACTGATACGAGAATATTCACAAAGTATGTAAATACATACATATGTAAATTTAATAATGAATTATGCATTCACTGCCATCTACGTGATGAAAATCAGACTCAAAAAATAAATAGAAAATCAGGTGAATTTTAAAATGACTTTCAACTAAAGTATGAATTATAAAATTACTATGAATATTAATTAAAATTAAGTCAAAAATTTAATGGTAAAGTAAACTCGAGACAACTATATATTATCTAGTATAGTATTTGAGTATAGTTGTGAGGAAAAATGGTACGATTGAAAAATTAAAGTTATCTTGAATTTAGGCCCTAGGCCATAGATTTCAATACGATATTGTGGTTTCGAAGTTTATTTATCACCCTCAAACTTATACTAGTAACTTTAACTATTATTTATATAAAATATCTTGGCTTTTAAAAATTTAGGACGTTCACGAAATGGCATAAAGAACGATTAATTAAAATAACAAAGTTTAAGCCTAAGTTAACAAAAAGCTAACAAAAAATAATCTACAATGTATTGCAATAATTTGATATGTACATCAATATACGTGTAAATTTACGCTCACTGAGATGGAATCACATCTGAAATCGACACCCAAAACGATTTATATAGATAGTATTATTGATTTTTCTTGGTGTAACTGATTGAATTCCTCAAAATTAACATTTCCCATTTCTCATTTTTTATGTTTTTAAAAATATTGAAACTGAAAGCAACTAGCAGATTTTACAAGATGGAATAATTATTGTAACGACAGTGGTTTTACACAGTCACAGGCTTTTGTTTTCAGATACTCGAAATGATTGGGGTACATTTATGCACTGATTTTTTCAAAAGTTTTTATGGACATTTAAGAGCATTTTTTATTATTATTAACACTACAATGTTTTAATTACTATCGTATGTATTATATATTTTGTCATTTACAAAAATATCACAACCTAGAAAGGGTTAAATAACGAAATAAATAAAATGACGCTAGGTAGGGCACATTCCTTGGAAAATTCGTTAAGCAAGTAACACGAAACACGAAAATGCAAATAAGACGTATCAGATTGAGTTACTAGATACAGTATTATGCCTATTTTCCAGCAAGTTAAACTAATTTGTATGCTGTCTGTGTGGTGTTGCATTTTTCGGCGTTTTATGCAGTTTGTTTTTTTGTGTCTTTCTTTGAACATTAAATCAATCGGGAATTCCCGATCGAGACGGCGCAACTGCCAAAAAATGCAGTAAATTAGGATGCACAGGAATGCGCTTCTGTATAGTATTTTGTTAATATCGTACAATTCCAAGGGATTCAATGAAAGGAACCACGAAAGGAACGCTTCTCAAACTTCTATTCATGTAATAAATACTGTTAATAATTGAAAGATTTCAACGGGTACAAATTGTAAACTTTCATACAGATCGTCGTTTGTGTCCTGAGTAACTGAGATCGGGCTGTCTTTACATACTCGTAAATGATCTGTAAGGACATGAACACTGCCAGTAAAGATGGTTTTTGACAAAATCAAAATATATTCTAAGAAAGATAAAATTAAGTGCCGCCAACTACCCGCCATTTGATTTTCTTTGGGAGCGAACATGGTTAAAAAAATACGATTTTCACATAACGTTAATAATGTGTTAATAATGTATAATGTGTGACGAATAATTTGGATATGTTTAAAATGAATAACGGAAAGTATCTAAAATTCTAACTTGATATTATTATAATTTTAAATTAAATCTGACATCTGATTTTGTATTTGAAATTTTTTTTTTTATTATTTTGTAAAGATTTCACTGCTTCACTACATTATTTCACATTTTTTTATTTATTTAAATACATACCATTAATATAAAACATTTCCTTAGTCACCGATCGGCAAGGGCGCGTGCTTCGATCTCG
>JAGVSQ010001866.1:16013-26978 GCA_022683975.1 Rhyacophila evoluta | reverse complement strand
ATCTTATTGGTAATACAAATAAAACATAACATGACAAGATTTGTAAATAAAATATCAGGTTTTGTGTATATGTACATGCGTTTTCTGGGTGCCAACATAACTTTTGCTGCCAACAGAAGAACAAATTTTTGCGAAATCTCTGTGACTAATATCAAAACATAGTTCGAATTCCA
This sequence comes from Rhyacophila evoluta, assembly GCA_022683975.1. Lineage (NCBI taxonomy): Eukaryota > Metazoa > Arthropoda > Insecta > Trichoptera > Rhyacophilidae > Rhyacophila > Rhyacophila evoluta. The sequence goes on along the minus strand of JAGVSQ010001866.1, from coordinate 26,805 downwards.
GAATAACAATAACAGAGATCCATATGAGCGGATATGGAAAAAAAACATTGTACAATCATACTACCATAGATGAAGCAACCTAGATGGTGAATGTTTTTTTAGTAAAAGTTTACCTGTGTTTTGCGCTACGGGACGTTCCTTGGGCGCTGCTGGGTCAGACTTAACCAAATTTGAGGGCTGTATCCCATTATTTGCTTTATCTACATCGGGCTGAACAGCCGGTGCTGACGATGAACTAAAGTGTCGAACTGTACGAAATGGACATAACCTCTTAAAGGCTGACGTACTCAATTTAAACATCTAAAATCATAAAAGAAAAAATATTTCACTTTTAAGATATGCAAGATGACACTATAACGTATTAATCATCCGATTTAAGTTAAATAATATACATTTCGACCATAAAAAGCATTCATTTAATCGTTCTTACATCACTGAACCACTATTTTTTTAAATGACAGTTATTAATTTCTGATTGTGGTATATTGCTGACAAACGGAGTATTAATGAAATAATTTATATAAGCATATTAACATGTAAAACTTACATTTTTTAATTGATATAATTAATATTAACCCTATTTTATATATTTACTTCGTCTGAAGTTTAGAAAAGGTTGGTTATTTCAGTGTTTCTATAGCCATGAAATATATTATATTTTTTATTGACAACCAGAAATTGTATAAACTCAATCTTTTAATCAACCAATATGCTTATTTCTTCCACCCTCACTTTTTAAAAGCTTTTATCTCGTTTTTTGTCTAATTTATTTTGCAGGGTGAATACTAATAAATTTAGCTTTCCCCTTTCAAGAGGGAATTCCCAAATATAGCCGCTTACCGATTTATTTGTACTTCGTGTGTTATGAGGTCATGATTTTTTAGCATACAATTTAAATAAAGTTACATAAATTGTTTTTCGAAACTTTTACAGTGCATGCAGTGAAGATGCATTAGTTTTTCAACTACGGCTGTAGGTAGAAAGCTATTTTGTTACTGCTGCAATCCGCACCCCCCTATCAGGCGTTATTTTTATTCAGATAATGGATAACGCTTGGGGGAGGATCAAAATTTATAAGGGTCCTTTGCTGTTCAAAAGATTCTTATATTTATATTTTCATAAAAAAATAATTTTTTTTAGTCTGGCAGTCTCAACTCACTGACGTAAGGTTTTCAACTGACAAATAAATATAAGCAAAACATAATAATAAAAAGTGCATTACTATCGAGTGGTGTCCGCTGATAGTTTTTTCGCGCAAGATTGCGTTATTATTTGTTTTACGTGCGTAGTATTATCAAATGGCGACGATGGAGAAAACTAAATTAAAGCAGGCAAGGATTATTTAAATCTTGTTTTACATACATATTTTTTTAAGACGCATAATAAACACGGTGGCATGTTATATGTAATCGTATTATGTCGCTTTTTATTTATCGTGAATGTTTCCCCTTTTAAGCCAATAATTTCAAATCGATTATGATATCGCACTGTCCTCGACGCGATTATCTCGAACATTCCATGTAAATAAGAGCTTTTTAAAAATACAATATGAATAAGGTTTATCACGTATAATTGCAAAAATATATGAACAAAGGATTGCACAACGTGCAAAGGGTTAGAAAACGCCTTCGATTATTTTTTTACACTGATGTCTGCAAGTAAGTTAGTTACAGAGATTTCGCAAAAATTCGTTCTTCTGTTGACAAACAGAAAACACATGTATACATGATTACTGACGATGGAAAATTTTATTTACAAATCTTGTCATGTTATGTTTTATTTGTATTACCAATAAGATCATCGAATAAATAATAGATGAAATACTACAAAATACGTCATGTTGTATTCCTGCGCTTACCGGTGTGTAAATTAGAAAGTGTTGTATGATTTTTATCCTTTGTTTTCATAATAGCGGACGCAAAGATTTTGACAGATCTACAGACATTTCATAAGTCATAGGTTTCTAGTTGCGAACATAACTTTTGCTGCCAACTTAAGAATGGAAATTTACGAAACCTCTGTGACTAACTTAATTGCAGACGCAGTGTAAAAAATAACTAACGCCTTCATCTGTCAGTAAATTGAGGGATAAGTACCATGATACTGCCTCACCGTATGTCGATGATAAAACTAAAAGAACTATTAATATTTTCGACTGATGATGCTTGATGGAAATTGATTTTAAATAATTTAGAATTTAAAAGAACCATTTTAATTAAAGAACGCAACAATTGTTTGTAATGACAATGTATTATAGATTTTCTTCTTTATCCTTATCTGACAATTTTACGGAATTTGGTGCAATTGAATCTTGGTTCAGAGCTTGGGCATGGCGTGTATCCATATCCTTCCTATTTCTATTATTTCAATAGAAATTAAATGGTTCACTGCCAAATAGATGTAGTTAAGCAGAAGACATCCTAGCCACAAATTAAAATATTTAATTTTATTGCATGCATTGCTTCGAAAGCATCAATACTTTAATACGACAAAGACACCCAGAAGAAAAAATCGCTGTTTTTCCTAACCTGAATACTAACAATTTACAAAAAATAATATCTACAAAACACCCATGTGATTTAAACGTTTTCGGGTTTGAAGCTTAAATATAAGGTTACTAATAAGAAATAAATTTGTGGCCGTACTTATTCTAAATTTTAATTATTATAATAATGCCAATTTCAAAGATTTTTTCAAAAAATGTATGTATATATTGTTTTATTTATAAATAAAAAATATACTAAATATAACCAATCCCAAGGTTTTATGGGCAAAGACTAAAGTAATAATCAGGAAACATGTAGTATATACTATGTAAGTATTCAAATTTCATAAATAAATATTTCTTCCAGGCCATTCACCTATCTAAAAAGACGGCGGCTGGTCAAATGACCGCATGTACTCATATCATTAGAAAATCATTTATTGAATTGAAATAACTTTATGTAACAATGAACTGAACATATTAGAATACTATATTATATAATATCCATGTACAATTTTTACATATTAGTGTTTTATTTATATCACAAGAACCACGAAGTGGTTTTTTAGAATCATCACGTTCTTTATTAGTATTATTTTTACATTTGCTAATTTGCTAATATAGCATTCCCGTTTTTTTCGGTTCTCATGAGTGATCGTTAGTGAAGATCGAGAAGTCGAAGGCATATATTCCATAGACAATGGTTTAGAACCGGAAAGTTCTACATCAATTCCTGTGTTTCTACTCAGTTCACTGGCGAAATCCAAAATAAATATCCTCAGCTTCATGTGTATACCTGTCAATTAATTGTATAAAATGTAAGAATTGATTCTTGCTAAATCTAAAATATTTAAGAACAATCATATAGGTCATCTTTGAGATGCTGCATTGACACTGTACTTCTTTGCCATCTGATCAACCACATCCACACAACACTTGGTAGCATTGTAGAAAGTCACTCTCGGGCTTATTTTTAGCAGCATGAGCAGTTTTGAATGAATTTGTTCCAAACATCAGATGTCAAGGAAAACTTATCCTGTTGAAGTCGTGACCTTCTTTCAGATCTTACATCAAATAAAATATACTTCATGATATTTTAAATCTATCACGGGTCATAGCTTTTGAGAATTTTAGATTAATAAAAGTCACAAATTATCAGCTAGTTTGGTCGAAAAGTTTTAGAATAACAAAACATTCAAATTCCGGTCAAATGATCGCTCTCGTCTTTCTAGTGTTGAAAGATGACATATTATTATGTCAACAAACGTGAAGTTTCTACGAAATTTCCAGCAAATTCCTGATTACCTTTGGCAAGTTGAATCATGATTTCTAAGTGTCATAAAAAGTGGATTCAATTTTGACAAATATAGTAATATCCAAGTTTGTGGATCCTACCGCATTTTTTGGATAGTATAACTTCATAAAATCAATGATTTTTTTATGCTTGACAATATGGCACTAATTGTCTCAACTCAACTATTTTTTGTTTTCGATTGTTATAGAAGAAAAAAACCAGATACAAAATGCAAGATGAACCGTCATTAAAACCTGCAATAGAAGACACACAAATATCATTCAATGAGACTAGTCAACATGAAAATAAAGAATTAATCCAAAACGTAATTCAATCTAATGAAACTGATAAATTTATAAATGAAAGTGTATCTGAATCTAATGATATTAATGCAGTAATAGACGAACAGGGTTCAAGTGAAAAAGGTGACAATCCTACAAATGAAAACACAATTTTACTAGAAGAAGAGAAAGTTAATGATTTACAAGGAGATTTACAAGGAAAAGAAATGTTGCATGCGGAAAAAAATATATCTGATGAAGAAATTAAAAATAAGACTGAAGTCCCAAAACAAGATTCACCTTCATTACTCTCATCTGAACAAAATTACAGAGAATTATCTTCTGTTGTGCAGAAAATGAAACAAGCTGAAATTACGTCAAGTGTAATGAAATATAAGAAAGTGATTCCTTTTACGTTTGAAGAGATAGAAAATCTTTATGGCTGTAAAGAAATTGCAGCATCTAGACAGTTTGTTGTGGATTTTGAAAAAAATGAAATGCAAGCACCTGCATCCACACATCCATTGTACGATGCGTTGACAGAGTATCAAAGGGCTAGGTCGGTGTTAGTTTTGAACCAAAAAGAGGTAACAGTTCTCACGGTGGAATGTAATGACAAGCAAGCTTCCATATGGCAGGTAAAAAACTGTATTGAACGCAACGGGGCTTTGTGCGCAGACGGTTATCACACGAGTGGATCATACAGCTATCAGAACGCCATCTTGCAGAAGAGTCTGTTATCAGAGTTTCAAAAAAGCCTTGGTGTTTTACGGGAAAAAGCCACGGAGACTCATTCGTTGCACTCTCATGCTGAGCATTTAATTCAAATTCAAGTAAGTAATACAGACAACCATCTAAGTCATTGAAGTACTCTTATAAATATATCAACTAATTTAAGATATGTTGTCTTGTTTTTTTTATTAATAATTCAAGTCAATTAGAATTGTTCAGTTATGTGATACATGTTTATGGTAGCCTATGCCCAACATGCATAGTAGAAAACGTTACAAGAGTTTGGTTCAAGAAGTCAAAGCTCACTTTAGGCTTACGGTTCTACAATGATTTTAAACAGATTTTTTTTATGAATATTGCCTATTAACCTCTCAATCAATATCATTTCTATATTATAATTATCATTGTAGCTATAGCTTGTATTTTTGAAATGTCAATTTGATTTAGGTGGATGAACTGATTTGGGTATCCATTGTATCAGGCTGTAGCTCCATCAGAGAATCTCTTAGGATACTGTTTTGGGTCCTCAGAACGTCAGGATGGGGATTTGACAGGGCACTGAGGAGTCAACTCAGAAGTTGGTGCGGATCTTTGGCAGAAGCTCTCATTGCGAAAGATGACAGTCTTGAAAATATTTTATTTCTGTTGCATCACATTCTAAGGTTATCTTATCTCATTTTAAATTAATCTTAATTTAGCGGTATTTATTACATTAATTATTTGACAATTTTTGTACAATGTAATATTTTCAAAGATGAATATGCCCTTAGATATTTAATATCAAAACAATTATTTAAACGGCAAGATACTAAATAATTATGAATATTGGAGCTGGCGAGCAAAATATCGAGAAAGAAATGGGGATAATATTTTTTTCCATGATCGTCGTTGTCAACTCATCCATTTCTACCTAAACATTTCTCTCTTTATTCTATTTAGTATTAAATTAATGTTTACATTATTTACATTATTGTTATTGGAGTGCCACAACAAGAGATTTAATAATTATTTTTGCATGAAAAAGTTGCCGCATTTTCGTAAACAATTATTCATAAACCTGCTGTGAAATTCATGCTATCAATTATCTTTAAATAATTTCCAGGGTATCACAAAGTATTGCATGGGCGATTCATTTTATTCAGTGCAATATTAAATGTGCAAATGATATAGGCAAAGCTTTGTGCCTGCTGGAAGCCATTATGACTAGAACTAGACCAATTCAAAATAATGATACCGTCAAACCGATACGGAGAAAATCTTCAGAGTCTGATGATGAAGGTATGTAAAATGTAATAATATTCTTACCCACATCCTTCAACATTTAAGAAATCTGTAGAAGACTTGGGTATTACATTGTAAATATAATAGGTAAAAATGGAGTTACTTTGAACTTGTTACTCATAATGTAATGTAATCTTAAATTATCGCGTACAACCAGAAAATTGTTTAAATTTCCATGGGTATTTTATCTTCAGGCTAATTTTAAACTCCCTTGATATATCTACATGTGACTTTAGTCAGGGAAAATGTTGTGTTTTCTCTTTGACTGTAATTCTATACAATTTTATTTACAAAAATTATATATTTAAATTGATAGCAGCACTGAAATATTGTATTTGTGTGATATCTCTCTTTGACATTAAGTAGTTATCTAGTTATCTAGTTATCTAGTTTGTAATATTTTTAATGAAATCATTTCAAATTATAATGTTCTACAAAAATGCATTCAAGGTGATCTATTATTTTTATTTCAGATAACGATGAAATCGCTGTGGCTTCGGAAGCAATCGATGATGGACTTTGGATAGTCGTAGACTCAGACGGTGAGGGCGCTGACATGGAAACTATCGGTGCAGCAGGAGCTGGTGTACTGCGAGAGAATGATATTATCATCCTAATCCGGCAGATTCCGTTTGAGAATATTTTCAAAGAACTTATGGTTGTTAGAAGTAACAGGGCAGAGGTTTGTTGACTCTTTTTTTTCTCAAATATTTAATCATAAATATCATATGATTATAATGACTACCACATATCATCAATACTATCTAGTATTTATAGTAAAAGAAATAAAAGCATTTTATTAAAAAATAAAAGAATGGCTTTGAAATCAAGGGGACAAAGCGCACGGACGTACATGTAAGTCCATATTACTCAAATAGTTTAGACGTGTGTGCATAAAAAAATTAACCCAGTGAAAGGGATAAAAAATCCTTGCTTTTTATTATTTGTTGTTTATATCAAAACTGACGTCTGTCATACAAACATCAATATTTTCTTGGAATCTGTGAAACGTAACTTAGTATGACATCAATGAAGATATTCCATTTCTTTTCTGTTATTTGCAGGATATATTTTGTGGTGGCAGTCTAACTGGAGGTGCTGTGTTGAGGGTCTTTGCCACGACAAGACTTCTTCTAAATATCATCAGATCTGGATTGCTCACTTACAAAAATTACTTAGAGCTTGCCAAGGAACTCTGCAGACTATCATTACATTCTGTAATGTATTGCACCGACCTTTGGGAAGCAGCCAGGTATTCTTGAAAAAAATTAAAAATACCACCACCGCAATCAGCCGGAGCTAATTTACTGCTTGATAAAATTTTCTCCATATCTTAAATTACTTGTTTTGGCCTTAGTTAATGAGTGTTTTCGATAAATCGGTGATTTTAAGTGGGGACATCTGTTGGATATCACTCGATTGAATAATACGCAGCTTAAAAATCTTTTGAAGCCTCTTGGTCGGTTAAGAACCCCTATTAGGGAAAGGTACTGTAGAGTGTGCTCAGTGGTCTTCTAATACATTAATATACAAATGACTTGAAGTAAATGCAGATCAGGTTGAGGCTCTAGACTCTAGACGCATCCACAGCATATGACTTTTGTAGATTTCATTAATGTAATAAACAATAACTGAAATAAATTCATTAATTTTCAGTGTGCATTGTGAAGCTAACCTTGTGGAAAGGCTGTCGATTGAATACGACAGTGTATTCCTAGCGGGATGGTCCACCTTGGAGGCTGCTGGATCTAAAGAAATCGCTACAATGTTCCTTGCAGAGATGCCTTTTAAACTTGTCTCTTCGCAAACAATTACATCTCTCTACAAAAATATTGTGGACAGCTTAATAGGTAAGTAAAATAGTACAGTAATCAGTCTATGTTTTAATCAATCAATAGTATCGTATTATCTCATACTTGTAAAAGTATAAAAAAAGTTTGGTATTTGTTTTTTATGACTCACATGAACACCTGCTCACCGATCAAAGCTTATACTCCTATACCCACAGTTTGGCTATGATATACGTACTGCCAAGTGTTTATGTTATTTGGATAGACACAAACGTGTGTGACGTCCGCATTAAAAGAGTTATTAACTACTTTATAAGTCTTAAAGCAGAAATTTTTAAATTATCTTGACTATAAAAGTGTTATTTTGTTTAGTTTCAGATAGTGTGTGGTGTTACTACTGCCTAGTGTGCATTTCCAACATGGCTATTGCAAATACTGAAGAAGAATTTACTACAACTGTAATCAAGCAACTGTTTAAGGTAGTTTTATGATAACCACAAATTGGACAAAACTTTCTTTTGTTTCTTACAAAATCCAAATAATGATCCATTCTCTATCATCATCAATGACTTCTAAATCTCGATAACACGCTCTTGTAATTTGGTTCCTTTTTTCCATAGCACAGTGATTATGCAATGACTTAGATATAATTTTTTTTTAATTATGATTTATTTATATACTAGCCAAAATTTTACTACACCATGATTAAATATTTGGCTCTGGAAAAGGTATTCAATGTCATTTGATATAATCAACATTAATCCTTCATAACTCTTGAATGTTCTTTTTAAATTTTATTTTCTTAATGATATACACATTTCTTTATGGGTACTAATGTCTGCAATCATGAACTAATGTGATATTTTATGGCTCATTCCAAATAAGAATGACAATAACACTCAGCGCAATGATATGTTGTGATCCAACACTTACACTGGGTGAATAAAATTTAATTGTGTAATATAACATTTTAAATTGTATTTTGAATAAAAAAACTGAAATTATAAAACATAGGACCATGGTACTCAATGTCCTCAATTTTTGATGATAAAAAAAGAATTTCCTCATATTTTTTCTTAATAGAAAATTAGTGTAGAGGGATAGAAAAAGAATTTTGCCACTTTTCTATGAATATTTCCCCTTGGAGCAAAAGTTGTGATGATTTAGGCAAAACTCTTATCGGCTTTGCATAAATCAGCTAAGGAGCGAATGAGTTCAGATCTTTCAATTATTAGAAATGTAACATAAAATATTAGATCTATTGTAATTTGTAATTTCATCGATTACCCTCAATCTGTCATTAATTATATAATTCGTTTTTAGTTTGGTTTTGCATCAGACTTCTCCGAGTTTGGGTGTGGCGAATGGGCCCGCACGCTATGTGGGGTCACCTTGCGGAGCATGCCTCACATGATGGGAGCAATTCTTTGCGACATGCCGACTTCTAGCAACGGTCAATGGATCAGTTCCCTTCCACTGCAGCTATGGAGACCCCCAGCCGGTGAAGTGATCAGTCTTTTGAATGATTGGAAGGAAAGATGTGTGGACCTCATGCCTCATGTACTCAAGTGTATGGATTGGAGTTGCAAGAGGTAATTGATAGAACCAACCAAAGTCAATACAGGCAAAGGTTTTATATTCTCTGTTTTGCATTATTTTCTATTGCTTGATATTCGGAAGCTTTCACTAGTTATGTTTATTGCATAGAGATTTTATGCATTCACTCACAGATACTCATATAGAAAATGCATAACAACAATAGGTTACATGTTAATTAAAATTTTCAGCGGAATCGACATGCACACACAGCGAAGTGTTGCCATATTTCTAGCACTATTGGCACAACATTTGACTCGTCCTAAAATTCCACCACCCGATTGGATAAAAGACTGTCTCCTCTTACTGAAGCTGCATTGCTATGATTGGTCTGCAAATCTTCAGAGCGCACCGCATCCAGAGAGCATTCGGGATCTGGACATTTCGGGAAAGTGCCATGAGAGCAGTCTGGCAGTCATCTTGACCACTTCGTGGGGACATTCTGTGCCTCTAATCTTCCAGCAGACAGCTCCTCTACTTTTGAAAATGGTGACCGCAGCCCGATATGCAGATGTTGTACATTCACTATATTATTTGGTAGCTGTTCTGACTGATTGTCCTGACACGATAGCCCAGTGTAAAGTGTGAGTATTAACCCCATTTTATCTTTCACTGTAGATGAGTATTAGTTGAAGTAGACCACAGATTACGAATTATATAGCTGTTTTAAGGTTTAAGTGTTCTTTTATAATCAGGACATGGTATCAAGTAGGTTAAGCAAATGTACAACAGCTGATCCTTGTACAATTAATTTGATAACATTTTCACATTATAGAGGTTAATATGCCTTCTCTAGTAGAGTAGAAATGGTAATTTATCTTCCCCGGTAGCGTAATTGGTAGCGTGCCCGCCTGGCGATCCGGGAAATGCGGGCTTGAATCTACATCTGTTGAATTTTAAAAATCTAAAAATGCAGGACTGTATGCCCATTGGGTTGAGTAATTGTCTGACAAATAATTCTCGTGAAAAATAGTCTATCAAGAGACTTCACATTGCGGAAATCCATATACTCCTCTTTCGGAGTGGATATCTTCACATTGTGTAGATCTATATTCTCCAAGTTTGGAGCGAATATGGTATATAAAAAAAAATATCTTAACTAGAAGTAACTTAGCATATTTGTTTTAGGTGTGTTTGTATTAAAACAATACATTGTTTTTAGTGGGAAAATAATACTGCTTTAAAAAAAAAACTTTCTGGCAGTGATTTGTGTCACTTTGTTTGTTAACACAGGCTTTACATTTTGATTATGAAAGTTAAATGCTGTAGAATTCAATAACTACCTTGCCGTCTTGATATCTCGAAGTTTATTTTTTTCGTTTTGTATGGAAAA
>JAGVSQ010001866.1:0-16003 GCA_022683975.1 Rhyacophila evoluta | reverse complement strand
AACTACCATAATTAATTTTGTTGATTTGTGTGATGAAGGCCTCGCCGAAATCTCTTTATTGTTGATCTTCTCTGTGTATGCCTGACGATATAATTAAATCATTTTTTTAATACCAGTTTCAAGGAAGTATTAAGCGTCATGCTTCGAGTGGAAAAAACATATACAAAGATGGCGACTAGGCTTGTGAGCGGAGAGTTCTCGGGACCAATTAAACTGCTAATGGAAATGATGCAGGCTCAACTCAAATCTTACGCAAGGTAAGAAATGTCTTTTTTTTCTTTTTTAAATCTATTCTCAACTTCAAAAATCTCAATTATATTTAACCATTAACTATTTTTATATATGACAGGTTGTATATTCGAAGCCGATTTTGTTTGCTCATTTTTCAGTTTATATTTCACAGTCGTGAAGAGTGGTCAAAAACAATTTATTATGGAGCATCTAACCCTGCAACTTGTTGAGATTATTAAAAAAATACATCTAAATAATTGTTCAATTTTGGTGAAAAATCATCATGAGCGACAAGACACATTTAAACTTGACTGGCTTTATTAATAATCAGAATAGCCGCTATTGGGCCACTGAAGATTCTCAATTGGTACACCAATGACCATTACACTCTCGTATGGCGCCATTTGGGCTATTGGCATAATTGGTCCAAATTTCTTTGAGGATGCTAAAGCCAATCCTGTAACAAGTACTGGTGACTTTCTTGTACCTGAATTAAACAAATTAGCCCTACAGCACACGTGGTTCTAACAAGATGGTATCACATCACACACAGCTCATGCTGTAATGCGAATTTCAGCTCACACTCATGTACATCAGCCTGGAACATAAAACACACCTATATAATAACTTTTGCATTATCCTTTCTTACTAGTTAGTAGGTTGTTGATTGTTAAAATATTTCTAAAGATATGCATTATCAGTTGAAAATAATTTATCTAACGATATCAGTCTTCACATTTTATTTTTTAAAAATTGCAAAATACTGATAATGTTACAAAAGTTCTATCACTGATCAGTAATATATACAATTAATACAAGTTTTTACTCAATAAGATACTTTAAATTCGTATCGTTTTTGATGGAAAATATAATATTTTTTCAATGTTTTATGAGGTACATTGTTTTGATTTTTTCAGCTTTTCACTATCATCCCCACGTAAACTACTGATGGTGTGGATTTACTGGCTTACGTCAATAGAAAACTGGCAGAGTGATAGGGTGGCTATCCATCTCTTGGAGAATGTCCTCGCAACCTGCTTTCTTCACCACGACGCCATGAGTGAGGCGGCAAACATCTTTGGAAGCTTCATTCAGGTACTGTAAAATCCTCCTTATTCTGTTAATGACATTTAGGAATATCTTACCATAGCCAAAATATCAATAAGATTTTAGAAATGTATTTCATTGTACGCAGTAAAAAATTCTGCTATCCCAATGTTTTATTCAAAATAGCATGTCATCAAAAATAACATTTCCAATGCATTAAGCCACATTTATAGATTAAAATATGGAGTTATGTACTGTTATATTTATTAAATAATCAAAACTTAAGTACTGAATATCAATTTACAGTTGCCAACATCTCCAAAATCGCCAACGTCTTCATCTGGGTTTGGAAGTTGGCTATGGAACAGTAATTCTCCATTTAAAGGACTGGTGCAGTGCAATGTGGAAGCTCCATTCCTGTGGCATGTCACTCTGTGGATAGAGCACGCCAACGTGGAGAGATCCACTGGACTTTGGCAGAGATTATTACAAAAGCTCTCCATGCATAAAGAAGGATCTAAAGTTAATATTGACAAGACTTTGAAGGTACTATATATTTATCTACTGTTATACAATAATTCTCCCTATATGGTTTATAAAAAGCTATTGAAATTATAACTTGATTCATTGACTGAACCTTACTCGGTGATTAGGTGTCTTTCTCTTGAAATAAACATGACTTTATACAGCTTAAAGGCAAAAAAATATGCAAATAATAGATTTTTTGTTTTTTTTTAGAGTGTTGGGGGTAGTGATAATTCAGGCGTCTTGGTTATATACCGCTCCATTCAGAATGCCATCAGTATGTCGATTACACATCCCATTCACACTCTAATATGGCAGCTCTTCTTCTACATTTACTTAGATATCAGCTCTCTGGTGTAAGTTGGCTCAAATAAAAATCTTATTTATATGTTATAGCATATATGATAATCATGAAAACTGTATAAGAAATGACAAATCAGAAAGTTGTATTTGAAGAAATAATCTACTAGTAAGTTAAATTAATTATTTAATGTTGCGTGTCTGTTACCAAATTGTTTTCAGTTTCAGATAAGCAGCCATAAAACTGTTTATCTAATTCTGTGTTTAATACATTACAGGGGATTCGTTGGGCAGCCAAAGCCCATAGGTCCGTTATTCTTCCAAGGTATTGTGAACTCGCGACTCTTGGGTCGGGCGAGGGCACGGTTATTGGAAGCTAGAAGTTATCATGAAGCAAAAGTTGCCAGCCTCAGTGAAAAAGCATCTAATTCAATGGAAGCTGAACAGCAAAAAAACTATCATTTACAGCAAGCTGAGTAAGTGCATTGTATCTAAAGATATTTTATTTTCAATATAATTGTGTTATCAATCTATATTTGGATATAGCATGCATTCAACTCAAAGACTTGTTTGTCAGTCAATATCTCGGAATGTTCAGGTATCCATGTTCCATATTAAAATACACTTTGGAAACATTGAGTCACAAGTGTGTGAATGCATTCACTTTGCCACTTGTGAATTGATATGAACATTGGTTTAATTTAATTTTCAGATTAATGGCTGCTTTTCACTCATGGTTGGAGGACGACTACTTTGATAACATTAGCAATGGACGGATATATTCTCAGCAATTTGCTCAAAAACTACATATGCTGATGACCGGTCAAAATGTGAGCATATTTTAAAAATAATTTGGAATTTAATCTATGTTGACATTTTAACTAAATTCACTTTATAAAACGAATGATACTCGTGAAAAAATTATTGATTAAAGAATGATAGGAGTGATGTCTCCCTGGTAGTGTAGAGGTTAGTGTGCACGCTTAGCAATCCGAGGAATGCGGGTTCGATTCCCACATCTGTTGGATTTTTAAAAAAATCTGAAAATGCAGGACTGGATGCCCACCAGGTTAAGTAATTGTCTGACAAACAATTCAAATAAAAAATAACCTGTCGAGAAATCTTCATTCTGTCTAAACCATATGCTCCACTTTGGAAACAAACATGATGTAAAAAAAAATGGGATTCCATTGTGCATTGTTTTTGTTGAGTTTTTAATATCTACTAAAGTAAGAGATTACGTTGAAAGTGAGCAAGAAAGACATGAGGGAAGGATATATATCACCCTACTTTATTCCTTACACTAACATATACTGTACTGTGAAGTATATGAGCTCTCTTTGTAGTCTACGAGAAATTCCTATTTTAACTAAACCTATTGTCGTGATATAAACAATTCTTGTTTACTGTAAAATATTATATTTTTTTTTTAAAAGCTGATCTGCTGATATAATTAACTTTACAAGCTCTTCTTTTTAAATTGATGTCTATAAGGACTCTCTTAGAGGATGAAAGACCATCCTAGAGGATGTGAAATTCTAAACAAGACACAGTGGGCTTTCTGGTGAACTACTTGAGGTTAATTTTGTTTTGTTTATGATAAAGCTCTGCGTGAATTAGTTTTCATCAAAGAAGAAGAAGTAGAAAGTGAGAGTTATCTATCATTGCATATATTTTTTCCCTAATATCCAGTGAGGATCATTAATTAATTTAGATTAAGTAAAAGTTCATAAATACCTTGTTTTTTGTAGGTAACCTGGGTAGAAACAATTGATACATTTGAGCTGAATAAATTACAACCGTCAGCATGGCCAATCTCCAATGTTCAAGATGCAGAACGCTCAAACAGCCAACTAACTCTGTCTCGACAAAATTCCAGAGGGAAATCCCCTGATGCCACTCCCAGTGAAAGAATTATCCTGAGACTTAAGACTTACGAAAGACCATCTATGGAATATAAAGATGGAAGTGGTAAAAGAGCCATCGGACCACTTTTGGATGTAACAATTGTTAGGGATTTTAATAAAGTCATTAGGAAGATGGAAACTCATTTGAAGGAACTGGAAAAATGTGCCAAGTAAGCGTTGATTTTCTGTATACTTCATAATGTCCTAACCTCAATCGCAAATCTCAAAACAACGACATATCAACAAAATTACACCTTGTAGATACCAACAGTGGAACTCAAAAAAAAATACACATAGAAGTTTACGGTTATAGTTAAGTATATAATAATTATTTTTTTTCTCTAGAAAATATGATCACACATGCCGCAACATAAGCTCGATAGATGGCAACGTTTGTGATCTGATTCCCAATCTCTATAAGAAAAGGGATTTCTCTAAAAGGATAGAACAAGGGTGTGGAATTAAATGCACAGGAAAGGCTGTCTTCACACTCTCTGTAAGTTATTTTTATTTTCAATGGTTGTAGTTTCATTTTATAACGCACAGTCGTGATATTAACTTTTGTGTGATCTGTTATGTCTTCATTTATATAATACATATAACTTAATATCTAATTCATGCTTACTCATAATTTATTGCTAGAAGTATATTCTAACAGTATTATTTATGTAATTATAACTCACAAACTTTATGGTCAAACGACATTGCACTGAAGTCACTTTCACAGTAATAAAATCGCTGTCCTTCAGTGTAAAGGTTAATAGCATTATTTGATTTGATAAACATGCTTCATTGTTCCCTATAGGGAGTTGAATCAAAGATTGTGGATCAAATAAGTGTAAACATTGGATACAATCGAAAGAATCATCTGGGGGCTTTGGAATCCGCAATGAAGCCATATGATACACTCGCCACACACACAGCCGTCATCTGTAAGCTTTCTCAGTAAGTTTTCCAATTGACAATATATTTTTAATACAATGTTGGTAGTGCTGTTACAGTAAAATGATCTATCTCTCCATCATTGTTAGTATTAGCTTCTTTGTCATCTCCTGGGTTTATCATTACACGCCAAATGCACTGTCTTGTCCCAGGTATTGCAAGCATTCTTTAATTCTGCCGAATGCACCCTATAGTCAGATTCACATAGTCTTTGAAAGTGCCCAAACCTCAGCTGTTAAAAGACAAATACGGATGAGACTTTGCAAAGGTATCTAGTGTATATGACCTGACTGTTTACTAATCCCGATCGATATAAAATCAAACCACTTTAACCCCAATATACCATGTATATGGTTTTGAGTATGAGCCTTCATTATAGACATGATTTATTATAAACCTACTTTTATAGAACGGACTTCCGACTTTAGGGAACACTCTCTCATCTGTATTAGTCTATTATATCGAGGTTCTACTGTATTGCATAATAATTAAAATATAACATTATTTTTTTAAATATTAGGTTAGCATGCAGTGGCGGAATTCCCAATCTCAAAGATGGAGGAATAACTCTGTTTAATATGGTTTTAAACTCGTTAAAAGATGAAATGGTCCAATTCCCTCCTGCCAATGAAGTGTTGACGGATGTCGTCACACAACTCGGCGAAGTATGATTGCTTTTGTTTTGTTACCTTTGTAACCTTTTGTTTTAATTATTATTACTGTCCATATGCATATTATTCCAGTAAATTTCTTGACACATGCCATAATTATCTTTAGAAGTAAAAAAACTTTTAACATCACTTTTAAGGACATAAGAAATAAGTTAGTCCTTAATATTTGCTGTTTAATGATTTCAATATGAAAATTCAAAATATTAGCTTAAATTTATTTGACTTTTTACAGTACTGACACATTCCGATTTTCCCTAATAATTTCAGTATTTCAATTTATGATTTTGATTATTTCAGGCTTTTGTGACTACCAATGGCACGTACTGCGTGAACTTAGTTACACGGATGAAATCCAGCGGTACAGCAGGGCTAGTCGGTGCATTGCTCCGTCCTTCTCAACTTTCCACCAAAGACATGCTCGAAGTTTATGCTGCCATCTGTACCACGGTTCCAGACGTGCATGTGGCTTTCAGTTACCTCTCTAAAGTGCGTACCTTTTTATTCATTTTATCCATTAAAAATTGATTTCATAGGAGGAGAATTTTGACCTACATTATCACCCATGAAAAAATTACAATCCAACAAAAATCTCTCTCTGTCATATCTATTTCTTGTGCAGAACATATTGCTGTAGGATTCTTTGTCCTTCCAGATCATGCTAGTATTTTTTAATTTCACTGTGTACATCTTGTGGATAGTACCTGACGGTCTTCCAGGATACTGGAATCCCACCAGTTGGAAAAACAGACAAGCAGGAACCAGGCTCACCAGAGGCTTTCATAGAACATGCCCCAGTTGCTGTATGACTTTTAATAATGCTACGATTCACTATTATATAGCAGCACCGGTAGAATGCATGCGCCAAATGATTTATACTTGGTTTAGACCGACCCTATTAATATTACACATATTTATTAATGCATTTCTCCAATTGTCCAAAAAGAGCCAGTCAACTATAGTGTGAATTTAGCGACAATCTTCCACATTATGTTACCTGCAGTGAATTTGGCAAAAATATTTAATTTATAATCTCTCAACAGTTTCGCATATCAGCATGGTTACATGATGCCAGACCGAGCATCCTTGAAAGAAACAAATTCATCATACAACTGTGTGAAGCTATTGGGTCAGCCGGCTGTGACTTGCCTCCAGAGAGGACTATTCTTCATGAGGTATTATCAAATGAGTCACGCTCATGCACCACTATATGTTATTCTTTAAACATTTTACAAGTGTTATATATCAATATAATACCACTTCAGGAAAATAATTACTCCAGACACAAAATCGGTGAAAATTGTCTTCCTGCTAACTCAGGATCAAAAATGTATTGTCTACATGAACAAATATAATGCTGTTAAAATGTAAAAGGGTATATATAACATGCATAAATATTCTTCTTATTCCACTAAGCATAGACAGACTACTATACTTTCGCAATACTAAACATTAAATAAAATTAATTAAACATCCCGTAAATGTAACGTTTGTGCTGAAAGATTGATCAGAAGTTTTTTGCGATTTACTCGAAATTTTGAAAAGGTATATATATCCTTACAAGTATGCATGATTCAATTATGACAATATAGTAATTTTTGTTTTAAATATTTGGCAGTTGATGTGCGTCCATCTCAGTAGAGTTTTGGCTTGGAAATTCCCAGAACATCTTGGCTTAGTGTTACCGACACTTTGCACTCTGTCACTGGAGAAAAAGCTGCCGCCTGACAGCTGGCAACACTGTATTACTGTCATTGAGACTTATCCACATTTCCTTTCACAACAACAGGTATTTTACCATAAACTTTTTGGTCATTGTCTATTTAAATTTAAGAAGCAATTGCCCTCTTAAAATTTATAATGATTGAATCTGGATTTTATTTGTTCGATTTAAAAGTTGTCTTTTGGGACAACTCAAATAGTTGTCTTTTTCGTGTCTTTCATATTTAATATGTATACTCTCTATGAGTAAACTATTACAGGATGATATCAGCACCCTGCAATAAAAGCTTGATGGAGATTTTAATGATACAAGTCCTTTATTGGAAAAGAGAAAGTATATTAACCTCCATTTACCACCCATTCTGTCACATTTCATTTCACTTGCAACATACTAAACGCCTTCATCTGTAAAGTGATTAACTACAACAAATAATTTCACAGGCATGTGATAGTCTGGAGTTGGTAGGCAGGCAATGGTGGGGAAGACGTGGCGCGTGGGGACAGCACGGCTTGCCAGCCAGATACGGTGTCTACGCCCCTCACATGGCCAGGTTAGGGGCACTTCTCTCTTCTGTAGTTTTGAGTACATCGATGCTGAGACAGCCTCCACTGTTGACAAATCAGAGTAAGTCATTCCATTTCATTGCTATGATAGTAATAATCAGTAATCTATGATGATGCGTTGATGATTGCAAATGATTGACTAACGTTCAATGTTCATGAAAAATAATATAATAAAATTAATATTATATTTTAGTACCAAAGGTTATAGCTTAAAATTCCAGAGCTGCTAAGGATTTTTAAAAAATTGTCGGACTGGATGCCCAATAGCTTGAGCAACTAGCTGATAAACAAATCTTACAAAAAGTTTATTAAAATAATCATCTATGAATTTATGATGCAAAAGTAAAAATGGCATTTTTTTATCAATATCGTCTCATTCATACATCGAATGAATTTTGCTTTGATTATATTTCTGCAGTCACGTCAGTGGTGTTCAATGCGATGCGTTCCTTCTGGGAAGTGTGGTTAATTCCATGGTGGGGCAGCAGTGAAGCAGCAGCTTGGGTATCAGACTTTGCCCGTGGACCTGCTCTCATGCCATGGGGGCCTGATGAACACACCACTCCTGATATAATGCTCGATGCATTCGTCGAAACTCTTCTGTACTGTGTGGAAACTCTGCCAGGTTTGAAGCATTGCGTAGCCGATATTAATATTCTTTATCTTGTTACCAGAATAAGACTTTACTTGGACAGATTAACTGTTAACGATACAAATAATAAATTGACATCCAGTAAATTATAATATTTCAGGTGTTCTTCAACATAATAAAATAACCATGAGAAATGAATAAAAACTATCAAAATGTTAACATAATAGAATAAAATAAAAGAAATACTTCAGATCTTCTGTTATAAAGTTTTGATATCAAAACGCTTTCAACTAATTATAATGAATTATTCAACTGACTTGTGAATTGGACATTTATGTCATTCAGACGTAACATAGATAGATCTTGTCTTATTAAATTAAAAATTGAACTGTAAATTGCAGGTAGTACAAATGATTTGCTTGGTCTGACATGGCAGTGGTATGTTGGCAATTATGTTCACGCAGCTGTGGCGCCACACGTCCTCACAAGGGTTCATCGAGCTCTTGCTCGACTACCATGGGCCGTCCACCCGACCCACTGGCTCACTTTCAACGATCTGCAAAGTGTATCTAAAGTAAATATTTATTTCTGTTATAATATTACTGTTGACAAGGCTGGTACTGCATTAACTCTCGCTTTACTGAGTCAAAAGCAACAGTACTGGATTCCAAGCGTCCAGTTAAAAGTTTATGTTTTAAATTAAAATTATGCAAAATCTTTTACGTAAATTATTATAATTAGCTATAAAAATCATTTTATTATATATAAAAAATCAAATAATATAAAGTAAATACGGAAACAGTGAGGTGACATTCCAAGACAGATGTCAGTCATACACTTAGCAACCGCTCACAATGCTCCCTCTCTTCCCTTCTGAGATGTAATGACATCATTCATGAGTGATTGACGCTGGAAACACACATACTAACGTCATCCAATATAATATCCATATATGATCTATAATATATTGACCAATGTTTTTATTTTGTAATGACATCATTAAAATCATAGGAGTTTTTATGAGGAATACATACAGTATGAAAACCTTCAATCAGTATATTTGGAGAAATGAAATAAAATATGAATATTGGTCACTCACTAATCATCACAAGGCGATAAGAGTTGATCAACAACAAGTGCTTGACCCATTTCGTCAGACAAATATTTAGAGCCTTTAAATTGATCATAAATAGCTTCAATCAATATCTTGAATGGATAATTGAATCATTCACGCGGGTGGTGTGTTGTTTTAAAAAGAGTAGTGAAGTGTGCTTAATAATTTGAGATTTCAGTGCAATTTATATTTACAAATGGAATATAGTTGTTTTTATTTTGATAGGTCAGCAACTTAAACTTGCCGTCTTGTCACAAATTTACATTGCACTGCCTGGCGGGAAGAAAATGGCAACCTTGGCTCAACACCATTCCTCATCCGCTGCGTCCTCCTGCGTTGCATCTCATTCTTCCGCTGCTCATCAAGCTGCATCCTGATCAATCGGTAATTTCTACATACTTGAGTAATTACACTTCTGGTCGCAGACGGAGAAAGTTCCATCTGGTGTATTGATTCATGCAAATATTCTTAGAAAGGAAACTAGATAAAAATTATATTTCTTTTGTAACTTTGTAACTAAGTGGGGCATATAGATCTACACAGTATATGAATCTCTGGAATGTGAAGACAGATCTTGATAGATTATTTTTCACGAGAATTAGTTGTCAGACAATTGCTCAATCTAATTCGTATCCAGTCCTGCATTTTTGGATTTCAGTTATATCCGGCAGATGTGAGAATCAAACATGCATTCCCCAGATGCTAGGCGCGCACGATAACCTCTACTCTACCAGGGAGACATTACTCATAATATCCTAAGTCATCGTTAATAATTAACTGCATAGAACACATTGATATTTATACTTACTGACAATTGTTCATTGGCACATCAATAATTTCTGTGAACTCTCTCTCACATTATTTTATGTTAGCTGGATGTAGAAATGAAATACTGTTTGGTTATTAATATTGTGCAATATAAGAACTATGAGCAGACTTATTGTTACCGATGGACCTATAGTGTCAGTGAAGTCATCTTTAAAATGTTAAACACTTTTTAATAATACTATTGATGGATCAATCAAACAGTTAGTTGAAAATTCTGTAGGAACTTCATGCTTTGTGTGCACTTGCGATATAAAATTGAAATCATTGGGTGTCAATTGCATATATAGTGGAATTAAAATCCACTTGTCTCTTATATGTATCCAAATGCAGAACATGCTGCCATGGGCTAAGTAAGTTGATAACAAGTTATTTTCTTTTCCTTCAGGTCTTGGATGATGCCATGCTCCTACCATGGAGTCTGCTGAAGGTAGAATTATTTGAGGAAATCGTTAATTGGTTTATGGCAACACTGAATTCCTCCTCTGAACCGTTTCATTCCAGCAAACTTGTTCCGTGAGTTCACTTAAATTTACTTTAAAAAGGCACCATTATATATCTATACTTATTTACGCTATATATCTCTATTTATCATTTTCATTTAAAACCAAAACATAGATATATGTATATATACCATGTTCGCTCCCAAAGTGGAGCATATGGATCCACACAGTGAAGAAATCCACTCCGAAAGTAGAGTATATGGATCTCCACAATGTGAAGACGTCTTGACAGATTATTTTTTCCGAGAATCGTTTGTCAAACAATTACTCAACCTAAATCTGACCAGATGGGGAATCGAACCCACATTGCTAGGCGCGTACGCTACCAACAACGTTAACCGGGGAGACTAAACTAAACATAGATACAATGAGTAAAAGATAGAAGTGAATGAAACTGATTAAACGGCACACAGTTCACCCCATCCTGAACCTAGTATATGGATCCCCTATTCTCTTCACTTTACAAGAGTGTTCCTTAGAAAATATGAATTATCGTAACACCGAATAAGCTCGATATATTCATTATATTTATTTCTAGATTGCTGTGTGCATCGGGTGGTTTAGTTCCTGAAAGTGAGAGCAACACAGAATGGCAAGCAAAGCGTTCCTGCCTAGTCCGCGGCTGGGTCAATGCCATATCTTCCTTCTCACAAGGCCGAGATAGTGCCGAGAAAAAAAGGGGTCTAAATGAAGCAATAGCTCTCAGTATCGGAGAACTCTTGGCGAGGATTGAAAACACTGTTGTGACATTGGGTAATGAAACATTTGAATTATTATCTAAAATTCGTTTAACCCTTCGACCACTAAAACCGCAGTCTGCCACTATCTTCCACCCATTAACGCCTTTCTTCAGGCTTACAAATAATCAACATCTTCAAGGAAACTGTGTCGAAGATATTTTATAAATTTATTAATGCCTGGCTTGTCACGTAAGTTCATTATATCGATGGCCATAAGTTGATATCATGTATTACACATTTGTTAAATTGTTCAGGAGGACCAAAAAACCTTATGAATAAATAAGCATTCGGACATTAAAGATAATGAAATACACTTTGAGGTGAAATAATATTTATTTTTTCATTTTATTTTCCAATACTTATTTTTTTATACAAATATACAAATTTATATATATTTTTTTTATTGTTTTTAAGTTGGAGTAACTGATATGCAGCAGGCCATGGAGTGCTCATTTCTTCTAAGTAATGCTATTCTGATGCTCAACATGACATTTTTACTAGAAATTACGCAACAGGTAAAAATTAAAAAATATATCTATAAATTTAAGTAATTCTTGTTATACAATGTTCATACAATTGACAGTTTGGGAAGGTAAATAATTTACTATTTGCATTTGTGTTTGACTTATTCAAACCTAACCTTAACTTATTGTTGATTGATACAGTAATAATTAATATAAATTGAATATAGTTAAGCACATGTCCAAGCCACAAATTGTAGTTTTTCAATTTATTGCATATAATGCTTCGAAAACATAAATAGTTTAATATGAAAAAGACATCCAATATACACCCAGAAGAAGAATCGCAGTTTTTTCTAACACGCATACTAATAATTCACAAAAAGTAATATCTTCAAAACGTCCATGTGGTTTAAACGTTTTCGGCTTTGAAGTTTAAATATAAGATTACTCAATTAAAATAAATTTTCGGCCATACCTATTCTAAATTATAAGTATTATCATAAGCTCACTTTCATATGTTCTTTCAATAAATGTACGTATATATTATTATATTGTATTGTATCGATATATTGTTTTATTTATATTTGAAAATACAATAAATATAACCAATTCCAATGTTTTATGGGCAAAGACTACTATAATATTAGTAAAAATACAAGCACAAAACGACCAAACTTTAAATTAGCACCCACAAAAAATTATGTAGCATGTTTTTCCATAATCTGATAACTAAAAAAATATGTAATATATGCTATGTAAGTATTCAAATTTCATATTACGGTCTTAATAATATAAATTTCATACTAAATGTTAATTTGTTTCTTTAAAATATTGATCGCATTTTTCTCTTGTTTGTTACTTTGTAGCTTGGACGTCTTCTGCTTATCCACATCCAATTAGTCAAATTTAGTTGTTTTTAACTGTGATAAACTTTTTTTTTTATAATCTAGTCTTGTTTTAAGGAATGGCTGAAATGGATAAACAATACGTCTAAATTGTGCGTCACGTCATTGATAGGATGTCTTTTGCAAGTCACTCAAAGAGATTCGTTCGCTATTTTGGCAGAGCAGACATTATTGGCATTTTTCAAGCACAAAGGTTCGTATATAGCTCCAATGTTTCAATTTGTCCAACATTAAACCCAGTGATTTTACAGAGAAAATATGGAGTTGTGTATTTATCATGTTGACCAATGAATAAGTTTTACCAATGTTAACTACAAAACAGTTCAATCAATTCAACAACAAAAATGAACAATTAGTTAATATAGAAAAGTGTTTCAATCATCAACTTATTTTCTAAAATGTCCATAATCTAATCAATTAATTAAAATATCGATGGCTAAAAGTACAAATCCACTTTTAGCTGAAAATCATTTATTTTTACACTTCTATCTATATCACAAAATCTATTGTAAGGATTGAATTTTAGTGTCATAGATTGTAAAATGATGAGCGAAATGATTTATTATATTTAGTTATTCCATGTTTTGTATTGGACCGATTTCAGGAGATTGGTGTTTTATTCAGCATACTTGGAAAAATAACTGCTTGATACCCGTGGAGTACTTGCTGGCAAACTCTTCATTGTTGACAGCCATGGGAACTTATAAAGCCATCGACAGAGATAAATACCAAGGGCAAGGGAACGTGTTTCAACAGGTCGACAGGAATGTACTTCAAAGTCTTCATGGACTTGAAATAAGGTAGTAATTATTTTTAATGGTTCATGTTCACTCTGAAAATGAGGCCTATATAAACCGCATAATATCTTGAATTGTTTAAAATGAATTATTCATGCATCAACCTACTTTTTTTTATTAAAATCTGAAGTTAAACTCATAATTGACCCGTCCGTACCCATGGTGTAACATCGACTGTATGAGAGGCTTAAATAATTAATATAATAATAACAATAATCAAAAAGTTCGAATTCGCTGTGAAAATCATTAGGACTGTAACGATGTGCTCGGTTAAGAACTCACCCATTACTTTCTCTTTCGAGGATATCTGCCCAATCCCTACAAGGTGCACCCCTCCTCTTATTTTCGACAAGAGAGGCTCGCACTCTATTTTTAAGTCCACTCCACATCCGGATGTATACTTTGAAGCTACCTATTTTTACTTTTAGGCCGTCGACGCATTCTTCCATCGCTGACTCGATGGAAGCTTCTCAGTTGTGCCGGCTGCATCTGCTGAAAACGTAGCTTTCAGTTTTTATCTATTCTACCGATATTCATACAAATAATTTCTTAACATTACTTAAAATTTGTCATTTTGTTTTTGGAAGTGTTACTTGGTAAAATAATTGAATAATTATGCCTGTCTTTTTATTCTACAGTTGTGAAAGTGAAAGTCAAGCCAGTATATGGGTGTGTTACATGATCTCATTGCTGTGTGACAATACTTTGGACAACACAAATCAGACGTTTGCAGCGAATCAGATAGCCATAATTTTGGAGAAGTGGTCGCAGGAACCATCTTGGGGACTTTTCAAAGCAATAGGACTCGTGCAAAATAAGGCTACTAGTGTTAAGTAAGTATTTAATGGTATCTACTTTTAGTTACAGTGGAAATCGCTTAACATAAAACTCACCAACGTTTTCTGTCGGAAAATTTAATTAAACTGATTTCCTGTTAAAATTAACTCAATGAATTAGGATTTCGACACACGCGTCATCGATTTCAAAGACAGATTGACTTTTAAAGACAAGCAGTACGTATAAATTATTGTTTGAATATTGTAGATCTAGTGAAAAAGGGGGAAAACATCTGAGTAACAATGCAGCTGCTGACAATAGATAGATTTTGTTTGTTCGAGATGCGAAATCTGTATTATCTGTATTAGCATTATTATTTCATGTCAGCCGATTTTTTATGTTAAGCATTTTAATTTTAAGCGAAAAGACATCTTAGTTAAATTTAATATATGTTTTGTATTAATCATAAATTGTAGTGCCTTCTAATCATTGCATCAATTCATAATTTCTTGTTCTTCCAGGTTCAGAATAATTACTCGATTCGCCCTCTGCGTAACGTTAGCATTCCAATCAGGCAATGCAACCAATGACAATGCAGCCTATTTAAAAACCATATCCTGTCTGGAAGCCATGGCGGACCAGAAACCTTGTGCCAATGTGAAGCATGTCATTGTGAAATACCTCGATATGCTCAAAAATCAAAGATGTACAATTACAGAGTATCTGAAGGGCGTGACGGATCTTTGCTCCGAGTTATACTGTGATGTCGACTATTTGGTTGGAGTCCATGAGATCTTCAAAATGTGATTGAATTTAATTATAGTTATCATGGTGATATGGCCCCTCTGGTGCTTAATTATTTATACTACTGTGAATTAATTAAGTTTTATTGTATTTTTTATAAATTTTCTAAAATTTGTACTGACTGTTTAGAGTTTATTGTTGTTTTAGTGTTATTAATATATCGATATTGCTTCTGCATCAATATACTGCTTATTGAAGAAGCCAGCTGATTCCAACTGGGTCTATTGATATTCAACAATATCGCATCTTTGAGCTGTGCAATCTACCCATTTCCACTTGAAGTTCTTAGCAAAATACTATATCACATACATTTATTGGTTTTCCA
Organism: Rhyacophila evoluta; assembly: GCA_022683975.1. Taxonomy (NCBI): domain Eukaryota; kingdom Metazoa; phylum Arthropoda; class Insecta; order Trichoptera; family Rhyacophilidae; genus Rhyacophila; species Rhyacophila evoluta. Next base: position 251 of record JAGVSQ010001866.1, on the reverse strand, counting down.
TTATTTCCTATATACCAATTTATGTAATGGGCAGTTTACTTCTGCACCATGCCGTGTTACTTCAGATTTACAGACTTCCTACTCAGGACCCATTTTCACTCGCATATACCACAGTGAGGAGTATACACTGAATGACTTTACGTTATATGTACGATAGATGGTGGATTTTGAAGACATTATTTATGCTGCTAAAAGCACTTTATTAATTAATATTTTCGACTGATGGTGCTTGATGGAAATTGATTTTAAAT